>BSBK01012826.1:0-121989 GCA_027943335.1 Chamaecyparis obtusa
TGCGAGGTACATACTGGGTCTCAAAATCGGGATATGCTCCCACGCTCAGATCTATAAAACAAGAGCTCTTGCAGAAAAAGTCTTGCTCTCATGATACACTACCTCATGCATCTCTGAAAACCGTGCAATCATCGGGGCCCAACCCATCAATAGACCATTCTGCTAATGGTTGGACATAATGATACCACCCAATCAGTGCGTCTATCCATAATGCTGCACCAAGGTCTCCCAAGAAATCAAAGCTGTCATCTGTGTGTCATCTTTGAAAAGATGTCGGAAAGCCAATAGACCCGAGTTCCCCAAACTCACATACTCTGGACGTCGCCCTGCATGGAAAGGAATGCACAGTATCTGATAGACATCCTCTAGGGTCACAGTAATCTCCCAGTCGGCAAGTGGAAAGGTCTGGGTCTTTGAGTGAAATTGCTCGATCAAGCAGTCAAAAGTCTATGATTTACCCTAATTCTTGGGTAAATGAATGAGATACTCGAATCCACATGAAGCAAGGTGTACCCTCATGGGGTCTGGCAGTGACACACACAGTCTCTGGGTGGCTGGATGTGAGATACGTACATGCACATCTAGATATAGGACCTACACAGTACAAAAATAGGGCACCCTATCAGTAATTCGGTTAAGAACAAATTACAAGTGCATCAAATTGGACAGTTCAGTATTTCAAAAGGTAGGATAAAAGGTCTGCAATCAGGCTAAGAGGTCAGAAAAATAAAAATTTGACCTAGCAATGAGTTTTTGGCTCACTATTTTTCATATGACACTTCAGACTGGCAGGAAAAGTCATACAAGTTTCAGCATCATACCATACGACAAAGCATAGTGATACGACAATGCATACCTCCTCGTACGAGTTATGAGGGACCTGACGAAATGTCGTATGACTCTTGGGTCCCTCTCATACGAGTCTTGGGGGTTCATGAAATGACTATCTACCTAGGGTTGAAAAGTCATACGAGTCCAGGCGGACAGTCGTACAAGTTTTCATGCATACAAAATTGAAAAATTAAAAAACGTACGAAAAAGGTGCTAACAATCCTATACACAAAGAAAAATTGACTTTTCAGTGAAGCAAAGAGGTCCACCTACCGGATGTCCATACTGTCAAGGTCTCTGGTGTCTTTGATTGTGCTCAAAATGATGTGAACTCACAGGTACCTTCATTTCTACCATTTTCTCACTCAAAGGGCTGCACAAGTTTTTAGAAGTCAACGATGAAAATGACCCTTCCGGCCTTTATATAGCTTTTGACCTAATTTTCAAAAGTGCTCTGTTTTTCATAAAAATTGCACCCCTGGCTAATTCCGATGTTCTGAACCCATTTTCAGGATCAAAATCAAAATCTAAGATCATTTACTATGTCAAAATCACAATTAAAATTTTCAGACCCAGGACGGTCTACTGCTTGCATAATCGACCTTCCATCATTAAAGAAATCCAGAATTCAACTTAATTGATTATCTTACATCAAACTGTCAAAATTTCAACTTGGTTAACCATGGTCAACTCATGGTCAAAACTAGTCAAACTTGGTCTCCAAGACCTCTAAAACGATGCAGAACGCGTTCTTGAATGTGTATAACCAATTCTCAAATCAATTAACATGCTTCTAAACCATAACACTGACTTTTATTGTCAGATTTCAATTTTAATCTTGAAGGGGACATGGTATTACACATCATTCAAAGTCTGTAAATCTAAATCTAAAATCATATCTTTCCTCAGTAATCAGGACAACAACCATGTCTAGTTGCTGATTCATCAAAAAGATCTCATCGCTTGGGGAAAATCAATCATCGCTTGGGGCATATCAGATTCATCGAGATCCATATCAATCTGGTATTCTCTTAATCTTGTAAACTGTATCAATTTTTCGTAACCATCAGTTCATTAGTGTTATTTCCTTGATTCTTCGTAACTGAAGGGTTCATATGTGATACCAATGTGATTCTTATTGACAATCAGGTCTGGAATCGGTCACTCACTTTTTTGCAATCATAAGGTTCAGAATCAAGCATTTTGACACTTCTTCACAATCATCGGTTCATTGCTGTTATAGTTAACATTATCTTTGGTCATTCAGGACCTAATATCTTTATATCAATTTCAATCAAGCTTCTGTTTCATATCAATTTCAATTTCAAACATTAGTTTCAATATCATACATAGACTGTCTTTGAACCACTGCACTTCGCATAGTAATTCAAAGAGGGGCAAAATGTAATACCCCAAAAATGGGCTATAGGTTCATTGACCTCCTATATCGACACATCGATTGAAATTGACATCAAAGTCTAACCTAAGGCACATCGACACATTATTGAATCTTAATTGATTATCCTAAATTCTGCATCGGGGAATATTCCTTATTCCTATTTACCCTAATTATCTTTAATTTAATGATTATTTGGTGATAAATCCTATTTATCCTAAAGTTTGATTAATTGAATATTTTGAATATTTAATTAATTAGATTTAATACTGCCACTTAATTATTTAATTGGATTTAATTATATTTATTCCTAAATTTTATTATTTAAATTTTGACAATAAATCAAATATCCTATGACTAATTGATTAAATTCTTATTTAATTAATTAATGTCAATTGTCAAATTTAATAATATAGTTTTTGAGTAAAAGTGATTTAATAATTGATTAACCCATAAATCAATTGTTTTATTTTAAAACCAGTTAAGTTGAGGATGAATCACTTTATTTATTTAATTGATTCATAATTAATTATGCACATCCAAAAAAATAGTTAAGCTTTAAATCAGAAAATCAATTCAAGTTGTTTTAAAAATAAACTCAACTCTCTTTTGAGTTGAAAGTTGATCTCAACTTCTGATTTAAATCAAAAAGCCAATTTGCATGATTTTGTGAGTTAATCTATCTCTAAATTCTTGATAACTCAAAAATCAACCTGAGTTTATCAAGAGTGATTTATGGCTTTTTCCATGCACCTCCAAAGTCTTGGATTTCTATAAATTAAGGCCTCAGCTCTTCATTTTGGATCCATCTGCGAATTGCATCCTCACTCTGGCGAATTGGTTATCAAAGAATCAATCTTTGCAAATCAAAGCTGTTGTGAAATTTTCATTATTTTTGAGCATTCATATCATTTAGCATATCATTGATAAGATTAATTGCATGTCATATCAGTTTCTCATATAGAATATATTCATATTAGTTTATCTCATCTTATTGCATAGAAAATCCAAAAATATAGATTAATTTGCATTCATCTCATATCTAGATTCTGCATTCAAATCCTTCATTTAGGTGTCGTCAAGGTCACTGATCTCAATCCAATTTGAGAATATCATACTCGCACCTACTAGAAGGCAGTAAATCACCTGGTTAGATTAGTTTCCATTTCACTGCATGATTTTGATTTTAGCTAACCTCTAATGTTTTACTGAAGTGTTGTGTCTATAGCTAGGTACAAAATTCAAACACACAAGACCATCCCAACCAAATAGAAAAGGAGCTCCAAATATTACACTTAGCATCACCAAGTAGAGTATTTTTAGTATAAGTAATTTAACTATATAGCAGGAAAAGAAAGCTAATCAGAAGGGACATTATGTTCAACATCTGATTCATTGGAGTCAAGGGATACAAAATTGTATCCAATGATCTCATGGGCCCTATAGCTAGCTATGCTAGTCCCTGGTATTCCTCTTTCCATAGGCAGGTTAGTCTTCTTCACTTGGTTAATGAAGTCAACAAGCTTATTGGTAAATTCTGGTCCAGGTTTCATGGTTGTATATCTGTGTGTTATATCCTTCTTGCTAATGGTGGCCTGACCATCTCTCAGGATATGAAGGAACTTACCTTACTTCATCTTAATGACTTATGTGACCCACAAGGAAACATCAAGATACACGAGTCTCCTTAGAGACTCAGTAAGATTCCTTTACTTCCTTGCCATCACATCATTATTGAGATCCTTCCAAATAACCCACAATATAATAGAAGATAGAATAGACCAAAAAACATTGCAATATTTGTTGTTGTTAATGCCCCAGAAATGACATGAATACTATTAAAGTGGGACTTATAGGTGAGACCACAAATCTTCCATATTTCTACTACAAAGAAACACTCAAAGAAGACATGAAAAATAGATTTAGGCTGCTTACATACAGTGCACAAATTAGGATCCCCCCAGGTTTCTTGAAAGGGAGCTTATGTAGAAGGAGCTGCCATAAAAAACTAGATGATTTTGGGTTCAATAGGCCTAGTCTAGATGGAGGTGAAGTACTTTTTCTGATCAGAGGGGGGAATATTAAGCTACCACTTGGAATTAGCACGGGTAAGGATGTCTGGGCTCTAGGTAAGTAGGTGGTAAATATATTTGGTCTTGACTAGGTGAAGGGGGGAAGTGTCAGGCCATGAAATCTGAAAGGAGCAACTGTTAGGAGAACAACATCCAATAAGGGATCCCAAATTGTTAATGGTAGCAAAGAGTACTGCATATGTTCTCATTTGAGAATTGGGCAAGAAAAAATTAGATTCCATCATTTCCCATGTGAGAATTTTACCATCCTGCAACACATCTTGGAATTTACCTATTCCTTTATTTGACCATTTCCTCACAGAGCATCCTTGCAGAAGGGCAAGAGGCTTATCTTTATGCTTTGGGTTCCACCAGATAGACTTGGTCCCACAGATGAAACCCCCACTTTCTGAAGGAGATATATTGCAAAGAAAATCCTTAACATATTTCCAATTCTTTCATATTGACTTGAAGAAATTAGAGCCTTTCACAACAATACTAGTTTTAATGCTAAGAAGGTTTGAGTAGCATAGGTTAGACCAGGACTTCGCTCTGATGGGATGAGCTCTAGTAAGATTATTTCTGATCAATATTTTCCATGGTTCCTCTCTTGAAGAGGCTTTAGCAATCCATTTAAATGCTAGAGCTATACCTTGTGTTCTGAGGTCTTTAATCACAAGAACCCCCCAAACTTTTTCTTTGGTGCACCATTTCCAGGAGACTGCGTGTAACTTTTTATTCCCTCTCCCATCAAACCAAAGGAAATATCTGATAATTTTCTAAATAGTTTTGAATTGGTCCTGATTGAACAACCAAGAAGAGGAGAAGTAATGGGGTAAGAAAAGAGGATCTTCTAACAAACTTGTATTTTGCCAGGGAAGGATAGAAGGTTACTGTCCCACTTATTCAGTTTGTTGAGGATTCTGTCTTTGACCCAACACCACATCCCATTAATATTAGGGTCCACAACAAATGGAATTACCAAGTATCTCACAATATGGTTAGGGCCTCCTCACTCCAAATCAAAATTTCCCCACCACCCCGAAGGGTTGTTCTCCCAACCCAACATAATAGATTTGGAGATAGAGATCTTACTTCTTGAAGCTTGACAAAACAAGTCCAATTTTCTCATAAGGAGTCTCATATTATTTTCCTTAAGGAAAAGGAGAATGACTATGTCATCTATAAATTAAATGTTAGACACCTCTTGACCATTGGGTAGAGAGATACCTCTCACTTAGGGAGATAGGGTATCATCCCTAAGCAAGTAATGGAGGGAGTCTACTGCTATAACAAAGAGGGAGGGGGCGAGAGGGAATCCCTGCCTGATGGACCTAGTGAGCTCAAAGAATGCTGATCTAATCCCATTGACCTCCACTACTTCCACAACTACATTAAGTAAGGTGGAGAACATCTTACAAAAATAAGGGTGGAAATACCAGGCTCTCCAACATTAACTTGATAAACTTCCATTCAATACGATCATAGGATTTTTTATAGTATATGAGCAGCATGGCACTTTGTTGTCTTGAAGATTTAGCCTAGTCCATAGCCTCCCAGTAGGTAACCAGATTCTATAATATGAACCTACCCTTGACAAATCCTGTTTGGATATTGTTAATCACCTTAGGGAGAGAATTGACAATTCTTAGGGATAGAGCTTTGGCAAGGATCTTATATCCTACATTAAGAAGAGTGATTGGTCTCCAATTATTGATTAGTATGCTATCAACTTCCTTAGGGATCAATTTGATTAGGCCAACATTTAGTATATAACCTAAGGTTCCTGCTGCTATGGCCTCCTGAAAAACCTTATATAGTCTGTCACACACCCAATTAATATTAGTCTTATAGAATTCAACTGTAAGACCATTAGGACCAGGTGCTTTATCATTGGCCATACTTAGAATAGAATCCTTGATTTCATTCACCAAGATTTCCCTCCCAATCATAGTTGCATCTTCCTCTGAAACTTTATTAGGGATGATACCTTTGATCCTCTTCCTAGCCAAGTCCATAGACCCATTATCTCTAGTGGTGAAAAGGTTGCTATAGAATCTCACAAAGGTGTCTACAATCTCCTCCTAAGATGTGATAGAAGTGCCTTGATCTAGGATACATGAAATATTGTCTCTGGCCTCCTTCTTCTTCAGAGTTTGGAAAAAGAGTTTAGACCCCTTGTCTCCTAGATTGAGCTAGTTAATTCTGGCTCTCACCTTAGCACCTCTAGTCTTAGGAAATTGAAGCTTCCTAAGAGAGTCTCTACAAAATACCACCTTATCCAACAATCCTGGGTCTGAAGGAAGGTTTTGAATCTAAAGCTTAGCCTCCTGCAGGTCCCCGACTAAGCTATACTATTTCCTCCTAGCATCCTTGGCTTTCTTTTTCCCCACAATTTTAAGCATATTTTGCCAAGATTATGTGGTTTGATTCCATCTATCAACCTCATATTCCTATTGAACCACCTCCTCATTAAACCAATCTATAATCCTAATGGTAGCCTAAATATCTTCATCTTTTAGGAGAGATGAGTTAAGTGCAAAACCTATTTTTCTAGAGGGTGAGTCACTTTGGTTTGAAATAAGGTGAATGCAAGATAGAATAGGGTGATGGTCTGAGAGGGTGTAGGGGATAACCTTCACACAATTGGGGGAAAAATAAATAACTATTTGTTCATGTAGAACTTGTCCAATCTTGAATATATCCTCTTATCTCCTCTTTGGAAGTTAGACCAAGTGAACCACACTCCTTTTGTGTCCCTTCTCTGCTTTGCCAAGGGGTCAAAGAGATTTATTTTAGACACCATCCTGTTCCAAAAAACTAGTTCATTCCCTCTCCATTCACATCTCAACCCTCCTGCTTTATCTTGATCCCTGTCAACCATGTTGAAATCTCCTGCTAGGATCCAGGGAATATTATATAAGTCTAAGATCCACTTCCATAAGCCAATCCTAGAATGATGATCATTATGAACATAGACATAGCATTGTGTGTGTGAATTTTGTACCTAGTTGTGGACACAAATCTTTAATAAAACATTAGAGGTTAGCAAAAATTAAAATCTTGCAAATAAATGAAATTATGCTAACCAGGTGATTTACTGCCTTCTAGTAGGTGCGAGTATGATGTTCTCAGATTGAAATCGAGATCAGTGACAATGCAACACCTAAACGAAGGATTTGGATGCAAAAGAATGAAAGACTGTATGAATCTAGATTAATCTATATTTTTGTATTTTCTGTGCAATAATATGAAAATTCTATGAATCTAAGCTAGATGAATGAAATTGAATGCAGATTTAATCTAAGAATGATATGAAGACTATGAATGCTATGATATGAAAAATATGCAAAAACTATGATCAACTATGAAAGATCTCACAAATCACCTGTCGCAAGTGCTTAATCCTTCAATCGCCAATTCGCCAGAGTAATTGTGCAAATTCGAGTGTTGATGAGATATGAAGAGTTGAGCCTTGATTTTATAGAAATCCAGGGCTTGAGGATGCAGGAGAAAAGCCATAAATCACTCTTGATAAACTCAGGTTGATTTTTGAGTTGTCAGGAAATTAGAGATAATTAACTCACAAAAATCATGCAAAAGAAGTGTTTAACTAAAAATAGAGTTTAGATCAAATTTCAACACATCATCAAATGTTGAGTTTCAATTTTAAAATTGATTGTTAATTTCTAGTTGCCTGCTTTTCTGATTGTGCATGATTTAATTATAAATTAATTTAAAAATAAAGTGATTTATTCTCAACTTAACTGATTTTTGAATTAAAATAATTGATTTATGGGTTAATCAATTATTAAATCAAACTTTATTCTAAAATTATATTATTAAATATTGACAATTGACATTAATTAATTAAATAAGAATTTAATCAATCAGTCATAAGATTTTTGATTTATTGTCAAAATGAAATAATAAAATTTAGGAATAAATTTAAATAAAATTTAATTAAATAATTAAGTGGTAGAATTAAATCTAATTAATTAAATATTTAGAATATTCAATTAATAAAACTTTAGGATAAATAAGATTTATCACCAAATAATTATTAAATTAAGATAATTAGGATAAATAGGAATATTGCTCGATGCAGAATTTAAGATAATCAATTAGGATTTGATAATGTGCAGATGTGGCTTAAGTTAGGACTTTGATGTCGATTTTGTTTGATTTGAAGATGTAGGAGGTTAATGAACCTATAGCCCATTTTTGGGGTATTACATTTTGCCCCTCTTTGAATCACTGTGCGAAGCATAGTGGTTCAAAGAATAATCTGTGTTTGATAAAGATGTATGAAACTTATTTGAAAGATTAACTGATTTCGAGACAGAAACTGATTGAAAGATTTTAAAGATGCAAGATTTAGGTCATGATTGACCAAAGATATTGTTAACTATAGAAACAATGAACCGGTGATTACGAAAAAGTGCCAAAATGCCTAATTCTGAACCTTATGATTGCAAAGAAGTGAGTGACCAATTTCAGACCTGATTGTCCCAAGAGAATCATATTGGTATCACATCCTGAACCCATTGGTTACAAAGAACCAAGGAAATGATGCTAATGAACTATTGGATATGAAAAAATGATACAATTTACAAGATAGATTTAGGATACTAGATTGATATGGATCTCGATGAATCTGATATGCCCCAAAAGATGATAGATTTTCCCCAAGCGATGAGGAGTTTTGATGAATCAGTAACTAGACGTGATTGTTGTCTCGATCACTGAGGAAAGATTTGATTTACGGATTTGATTGATGTGTAATACCATGCCCCCTTTGGGATTAAAATCAAAATCTGAACATAAAAGTCAGCGCTGAATGGTTTAGGGCATTTTAATTGATTTGAGAAGTGGTTATACATGTCTGAGAATGCATTCTGCATCGTTTGGAGGTCCTTTGACCAAGTTTGACTAGGTTTGACCATGAGTTGACCATGGGTGACCAAGTTAAAAGTTTGATAGTTTGATGTAGGATAATCAGTTAAGTTGAATACTGGAGTTCTATGATGATTGAAGGTTGATTATGCAAGCAGTCAACTGTCCTGGGTCTGAAAATTTTAAATCATGATTTTGACATAGTAAATGATCTTAGATTTCAATTTTTATCCCGAAAATGGGTTCAGAACATCGAAATTAGCCAAGGGTGCAATTTTCATGGAAAATGGAGCACTTTTGAAAATTAGGTCAAAAGCTATATAAAGGCCAAAAGGGTAATTTTCAATTCATTATTCACCATTGACTTTTGAAACCTTGTGGAGCCCTTTGAGTGAGAAAATGGCTGAGATGAAGGTACCTGTCTCTTCCCACCGATTTGAGTGCAACCGGAGACATCAACAGCCTTTGCAATATGGACATCCGGTAAGTGGACCTCTGTGCCTCTTCATAAATTCCATTTTTGCATGTTTGTAGCATGTTTAGGTCATTTTTTGTATGTTTTTAATTTTAAATTCTCACATGTATGGAAACTCATATGACTGTCCTCCGTGACTCGTACAACTTTTCAATTCCCCATAGATTGTCGTATCATAACCCCCAAAAACTCATATGAGAGGGACCCAAGACTCGTATAACATTTCATCGGGTCCCTCATATGTCATACGGTAAGACCTAGAAAGTCATATAACCATGGTTTTTCATATGAGACCTTGCTGAAACTCGTACGAGTTTTGATGCTTGATTGCATTGTCGTATGGGAAACAGTGAGCTTAAAAATCCTTTTTAGGTCAAAATTTTTGGTTTTCTGATTCCTTAGGCTGATTGCTGAGCATTTAATGCACCTTCTAAGATAGTGAATTTCTAAATTTCTATACTGTTAGCCTATTTTTCAACCAAATTACTGATAGGATTCCTTGTTTCTATTATGTGTAGGTCATATATCCTGATGTTCATGTGCGCATCTCTCATCCTGTGACACAAAGATTATGCGTGTCTCTTCCAGACCCTATGAGGGTACATCTTGCTACCTGTGGTTTTGAGTATTTGATTCGGTTGCCTGAGATTAGGGTGAACCATAAACTATTGACTGCCTTGATTGAGAGGTTTCATTTTGAGACCCAGACATTTCATCTCCCTACAGGAGAGATTACTGTTACACTAGAGGATGTGTATAGGATTTTGCGCATTCCATTCCATGGTCCTCGTCCATATTATGTGAGTTTGGGGAGCTCTGGATTACATGCCTTTAGACATTTGTTTGGAGATGATACACAACTTACTGGTTCTATATCTTGGGAGACATTAGTGCAGTGCTATGGGTAGACCCATAGATTAGAGTGCATTATAGTTGGTATGATAGGAGGCATTATCATGTTTGACCGTCAACAAAATGGTCTTTTGATGGGCTGGGCCCCGATGGTTGCATAATTGATGGCCACTCCTTCTGAGTTAGGTTGGGGTCAGTGTATGTTGGCACACATGTTCTCTGAGATGCATGAGATCATGTATCAGGAGGGAAAGTCTTTTGCTTCTGGTGCACTGGTACTTCAGATATGAGCCTGGGAGCACATCCCAGTTTCTAGACTAGTATGTCAGACACAATGCCAGCCACAGGAGCCAGTGATTTATATATACTATGGATATGTTACATAGGTTCATATGGGTATAAAAATGTACTAGAGATGCTACTTGGATGATCGCACATATGTTATCTAGCATCCATATCTATAGATTGAGGCCGACCTACTGCACGAGACCAGTTCAACTTTTTTTGCCAGAGTCAAGTATTGATTGGGAGATCCACTATAGTTATTGAGCACTTCCTTATCACTAGAGTGTGGAGGCAGTACGACATCATTCAGGATGAACCACGGGAGCATGCTGCATATGCACAGATATTAAGAGAGCTCAGATTAGGATGGGGCCCTCAATTGTCTTATGCTCTCTGTACATAGGAGTATAGTGGTATTGTTGGTAGAGATTGGGATTACCGAGTAGATGTTCTAGATGCTGGGGTGATAGATAGTTTCATTAGATGGCTTATAGAGCATCCCATATATAGATTTTCAGATCCAATAGAGTTGATACCTTCCATGGAGGAGGCAATGGATGTTACATGAACTCCAATGGGTAGAGGGAAGAGACACATAGGTGCACAGGTTCCGATGCCCTAGCCTACACCTCCATAGCTGAGAGTAGTTTTTACACCTCCATAAAGACCATTCAGACATATGAGACCACCTCTTCCCTCTAGTTCTTCAGCAGGCAAACCTGCAATTTTACAGAGGAGATCGACTAGAGGAGAGAGTGGCACTCTAGGTAGTGTTGGTAGCACATAAGAGGTTCTGGGAGAAAAGCAGTATGTAGGTGCCAGTCTTGATCCTACACAGGTTGATACTAGTTTTGATTTGGGTGCTGAGGTTAGACGCTGTAAGGAGTAGAGAGTAGAGACCACTGAGCAGCCAATTGGATATACCAATATGCTTGCAGTAGATGCAGATCTTGGTGTATCACAGACTCCTCAGGAGGTCATTAGATGACTCAGATTATAGGTCAGGGACCTAAAGGTACATAGTGCTCATTGGGAGGAGTGATTCACTGAGGTAGATAGACAACGATTCAAGCTCCAAGAGGAGAATAGGAGATTACAGATAGATGTGACACATCAGACCTCTAGAGCTGCTTATTACATTTCTACTTACTATGCTGTTGTTCCTACTAATCAAATAGTACCCACATAATCTTAGTATGTGACAATGTCAGAGGGACCTAGGACACCCAGAGCTGAGGCAGTGCCTGATGCACCACCACCACCTCCACAAGATATAGAGGATCATGCAGACAGTTGGTCTGTCTAGGTATTTCGATATTTTTGCTCTTTTGTTCATGTATACTATTCTGACTTTTGATAGCTCACATGAGCTCATTCTTTTGTACATTGTGCCAGTAGTGCACCCTTGACTAGTTCGAGTTATATGATATGAGATTGAGATTTTGGTTATGACTTCATTTGTACTTATCATTTTTTGATTTTATGATGATATCATGTGATGTAAATGCTATGAGTAGTGTAATGTATGTATGGATTTATGCAATGCAATGATTTATTTCATATGTATGGATGTTATGCAAATGTAATTTATTATGGAAAAATGTATGGATGATTTTGATTATGCACATGTATGTAATGCAATAGATGGAATGATCATGAATATGTAAATGCAACGATACACATGATATGTTTTTGCAGGTAATTGATGAAGACAACTACTCAGTCTTATGTCAAAAAGGATGTTTAACCCAGGATGGTGACTGCTTGCAGTTCTGTGAAGAAACCTTCATGTGAGATTCAACTCTTCATGTCAAGTTTAAGTTTAGTTTTGAAGGATTGTTTAAAAATTCAAGTGTGTTCAACAATTTGTGAGATCATGCAATCATGCAAAGTGCAAAATGACATGCAGAATGAAATGAAAACCTAAGACCTAGGACCTAGTCACTGATCATGTGTCAATTTGTTGTCATCATTGAACTTTTTATGGTAACTAAATAAATCAATACAATTACCACTAGTTATGAAACTATAGACATATGAATATCAATTTGTATGCACAATAATCAATACAACACCCACTGGCTAGACAACCATGGACATATGAATATTGATTTTGTTTTCAGAATGTCGGATTAGATATAAGCACCAAGGCACAACGCCATGATGACCTAAATATCATGTCCATTTTGATACAACAATTTTTATAAGCATCAAAACATAGACGTTGTGATGACTATAATATGCCTTGCAGAACAAACACATCAAGCAGTCAAGAGATCATTCTAAATCCAGTGTGAATTACCCGTAGTGACCCTTTATCGTTCACATCCTTAGGTAAGATCGCGTTTCACAGTAGGAGTAAGAACTCACTCAAAAAGACAATAGTTAGATCAAACTTCCTTGAATTTTTTGTGTATTAATGGTCGAGGTATGCATGGCCATCCAATACGAGATAGAGGCTCTTACTGACGGACGCCATTTCAATCTAGAATTTCCAAAGTTGTTAGATTTTCACATACAAGAAGAAAACAAAGAAAAGATTATGCCCCCAGTCATCACTCTCTAAATCTTGTAAAGGACATCATCGAAGAGCTTGAAGGGACATAATATACAAAAATCTCAATGTGAATAAGTAAGCATCAAAGGAGATAAAAGCATGTAAAAGCATAGATTGTTTTCAATTTGTGTTTGATTGCGTTGTTGTAGATGCAAAATCCTTTCTGGAGAGGAGATAGACTTGACTGACTCAGATGAAGCTTCAAAGGTCTTTGATGGGATATGACTCATCTAGGATACACTAGAGGGCATAGGATATGACATTGATTGCCCCAAAGTTTGAGCATTGATAGGATACATACGCTTGAGTAGATTGGTGTATAGACTGAATTATTGAAAATAGGAATGCAGAAACAAATCGAGAGATATGTAAAAACTAAAGCAAGACTGAAAGCTGGGAAAGACCAAGATTGCACTGATAGATAAAGCATTTTGAAACAAGTGGCACCCGTTTGCCAGGTTTTCACCATCTTGGCAGAGATTCTATTTTTGCTACCAAGGTGCCTGTTTCCAGGTTTTCACCAAGGCACTTTTTCTTTTTTTCATTTTTTTGTATTTTTCATTTTTTAAATTTTTTTGTACTTTTGATATTTTTAAATTTTTTTGTGAATCATCAAGGTGCCTATTGCTAGGTTTTCACCAAGATGTTCATTTTTCAGGAATTTTTTAGATTTTGAAGATTTTTTCAAGACATTTTACCATAGACTGAATGCCTTAGGTGTAGAATTTCTTCAGATGGAGAATGTTGATTGGTTCTCAAAACTGTTCTCCTTTAGTCGTTGAGAGTTGATAGGCTCCAGAGCCAAAAGTAGTGGTGATAACAAAGGGGCCCAGCCAGTTGGGTTCAAACTTCCCCATGCGTTCTCTATGTGATTGATTTTTAGGATTCTCTCTCAAGACTGGATCACCAACCTGAAATTCTCTGTTTGAATTTCTTGTTGTAACCTCTAGAAATTATCTTCTGATATACTCTGAGATGATCATACACTACTTGTCTGTGCTCATCTAGTAGTTCAAGTTCTTGCAACCTAGACACTTTGTAGTCATCATCAGTTACTAGACCATGCATTCTGATTCTTAGTGATGGGATTTCAACCTCAATAGGCAGTACCACTTCAGACCCATAAACTGAAGTGAATGGTGTAGCCCTAGTGGGTGTTCTGATACTTGTTCTGTAGGCCTAGAGAGCTAGATTAATCATGAGATGCCAGTCTCTTCCTATTTTATTAACTGTTCGGTGCAAGATTTTCAATAGATTCTTGTTTGAAGCCTTTTCTTGTCCATTCCCTTGAGGATAGTAGATTGATGACCAATGTTGTGTAATCTTGAATTTGGCACATAGATCATCTAAGTCTTTGTTCTTGAATTGTCCACATTATCTGTGACTATAGAATGTGGAATACCATACTGACATATGATGTAGTTCAAGATGAACATTGAAATTTGTTTTCCGGTTGCTTGACTCAAAGGAATTGCTTCTACCCATTTTGTGAAATAGTCTGTAGTTGTAATAATATGGGTATGTCCATTAGAAGAATGAGGATGTATGGATCCTATAAGATCAAATGCCCATTGGTGAAAATGCCATTGTGTAGTTAAGGGAATTAGATCTCTCCCTAGTGCATGAATTAAGTTACCATGTACTTGGCACTTTTGATAGTTCTTAGCAAACTTGATTGCATCTTTTTCCATTTCAGGCCAATAGTACCCAACCCTAATAGCCCTATTAAGTTTTTGAGCTAGTGTAAAATCATTCGAGTGTGACCCATATATACCTTCATGGACTTCCTCTAATGCATGTTGAGACTCTTCCCATTCTAAACATCTAAGGAGTGTACCATCTAGACCTCGTTTGTATAGATTGTGACCAATGATGACATAACAAGATGCATTTCGGATAAGGTATCATTTCTCATGGCGGTTGAAGGTATCAGGAATGATTTGATCTTGGAGATAGGAGAAAAGGTTTTTATATATGGATGAATCATGACCAACAACAGTGCAGATCATGTGGGTTTCAGGGGCATCATATGCAGGATAAGATAGTGCTTCCACCAGGAACTCATAGCATAGCTCATGTTCGGGCTGCTGTAGTAAAGTAGATAGTGTTGCCATTGCATCGATAACCTTGTTCTCTATTCTAGGTATTTTCTCAAATGTGATAGATATGAAATATTTCTTTAGATCATCTACCATTATCTTGTATGGGATCAACTTTCCATCTTTCATTTGGTACACATCATTGACTTGGTGTATTACAAGTTGTGAGTCTCCTTGAATGTGTAGTTATGTTATTCTCCACTAAATTTCTATCTTCATGCTATTAAGAAGGGATTCATATTCAACAATATTGTTTGTGCTAGGAAACTTGATTTTGAATGCTTTAGGGATTGAGTATCCTTGGGGAGTGATGAACAATATGCCTACTCCAGATCCATTCTGTGTATAGGAGCCATCAAAGAATAACTTCCATGCTCTAGAAGAAAGATTCATGGTAGAGGAATATGGGAATTCTATTTACATTGGTGTATCATCAAACAAATGTGCTTCAACCAATTGATCAGCAATTACCTATCCTTTAATAGCTTTTCTTTCAACATATTCAATGTAAAATTCACTTAAGAGCATGATCCATTTAGCTAGTCTACACATGAGGGCAACTTTACTTAGTAGGTACTTTAGTGGATTAATCTTAGCTACCAAATGTGTGGTATGAGCTAACATATAATGTCTCAATTTCTATGATGCAAAGATCACAGCTAGACAAGCTTTCTCAATAATTGAATAGTTCTTCTCATATGCTACCAATGTTCTACTTATGTAATAAATGGCTCTTTTCTTTTTGTTTTCATCAAGTTGTGCTAGTAATGCCCCCAGTGATGTATCTGTTACAGAGACATATATGATCAATGGCCTCCCTTGAATAGGAGACATCAAAATAGGAGGATTTGATAAATATTTCTTGATATGATTAAAATGCTTTTCACATTCCTCATTCCATGCAAAAGTCACATCTTTATGTAATGCTTTTGTAAAATGTTGTGATATGTCTGCCAACTGAGATATGAAGTGTCCAATAGATTGTACTCTCTATTGCAATGTTCTCATTTGACTAATATTATTGGGAGGTTGCATCTCCATGATAGCTTTGACCTTAGCTAGATTGACCTCAATACCTTTCTTTGAAACAATGTAGCCTAAGAGCTTTCCAGAAGTGACACCAAAAGCACACTTCTTAGGGTTCAGCCTAAGACTAAACTTCTCCATTCGATCTAATATTTTGCTCAAATCATTTAGATGTTCAGATCTTATCATAGATTTGGCTAAGGCATCATCAACATAATCCTCCATAGTTCAATGCATCATGTCATGAAAGATAGATGTCATAGCTCTTTGATATGTAGCACCACCATTCTTAAGCCCAAATGGCATGACATTCCAATAGAAGATTCCCGACGCACATGTGAAAGTAGTTTTCTCTTGATCTTTTGGAGCAATTTTTATTTGGTTGTATCCAAAAAAACCATCCATCAAAGAATACATCTCAAATCCCGCAGTCATGTCTACTATCATATCAATATTAGGTAATGGAAAATCATCTTTAGGGCATGCTTTGTTTACATCTCTGAAATTTGTGCACACTCTGATTGATTTATCTAGTTTAGAAATAGGTAAAATATTAGAGATCCATTTAGAATAGTCAATAAAACAGATGAATCTAGCTTTTAGTAGTTTCTTTAATTCAGCTTTGACCAAGAGTGCAACATGTGGATGCATCTTTCTCAATTTTTGCTTAACAGATTTGACCCCTGGAGCTATAGATAAATGGTGCATTATAAGATCAGGATCCAACCTTGGCATATCTAAATATTTGCATGCAAAGTTGATCTTCTTTTCTATTAATAATGTGGTAAATTTTTTCTTTTCCTCTCCTGATAAGGATTGTGCTACATGGATCAACTGTGGTTCTTTTGCTATTCCCAAGTTGATGGATTGAGTGGGCTCAATAAGAACTAGAGATCCATCCTATAAATGACTCAGAAGGACATCAAATATCTCATCCTTAGGCACCTCAGAGAGGTTTTCACCTTTGAATACATCTTTTATTTTTACTTTTGTAGTTTCTGAGACTGCCACAAAGTAGTTTTCACCCTCAGAACTCCTTTTCTTTTTATTTTTTCTTTTATTCTTTTGACTTAGATACCTGATGTCTCACTCCATCATGCTAATGCTTGGTTCATTGATGGAAGTTGTCATAGGCTCAATTGAATTGAGGTAGCAAGCAAGGGCATAGTCATTTGGAAAGGTATAAATACATTGGCTCAAATTCGTAGAGATTTGGTCAAGAAGTTCAGGATGTTGGATAGTCAAAGTGGTGAAAGATTGGGAAATAGTGTTTATGTATATGGATCTATCATCATTGGTCCTAACCCGACTCTTGAGTTTGAAGGTGATATTACAACTCAAAATGTTAAATTCGTGAATAGGCTCAATGTCATTGTGGGAGTCCACTTCAACCATCGGTGGATCAGACTCATTAAGTTCATTATTTTGCTCAAGAATTACATTGGGTTTAGGTGCATATTGGTGAACAACATCAATATATTTCTCTATGATAAGTACATCTTCCTCAGGAATGACTCCCCATTCATAGTCATTTGATTCTTCATCTATGCCTCTAGGAAATCTAAGAATGTGTGTAAAGTTAGGATGAATACCCCAAGAAGGGTTACCCTCAGATTTTGATTTGAATTCATACTCATGGGAATCTATTTCAGAATAACTACTACCTTCTTCTTTGTTTGTTTGATTTCCTTCGAGATCAGCTGGTTCTCATGGTGCAACTATCTCTTGTTCTATAGTAGGTTCTTGTGTTTCTACTACATTGATTCTTTTTGCTGGATCATCTTCAGCTTTAAGGAGGTCTTTTATTTCTTTAGGAAAATTCTCATAAGGAATGAGCTCCTTAGTGGTGGTGTCAGAATCATCACTGTTAGATTGTTCTGTTGCTTCTTCCTTTAATTGATTTGCTATGGATGGCTTAATCTATTCTAAGACATGTGGGGAGTTCTTGCTAAGATAGAAAGGCTTCTTCTTATATCCTAGACCTATTGTATCTTTTTTTGTTCAACCATGGTGTTCAAGAGGTGATAGAAGACCTTTACCTTGTAGTCCTAGAGGTCTTTTTCTAGTATATCCCATTTTTGTGATCAATTTGTCCCCTAGTCCGTATGACTTCTGAGGAATTTTGGTTGAAGTGGAGTCACATTTCTAGACTGATTGGGACTGAGGCTCATCCTTGTATAACCATGCAAGAACAACTTCATCTTCTTCAAAATCTTGCTTAGATACTTGTTCTGTGACAAAGTTTCCATTGAATATGACCTGGGATTCTTTAGTTGTAGGTTTCACTTTGTCAGAAGGTTGTCCATAAGATTTAGGGGACAATGAGAGAGATGTGAGAGATAAAATAGGTTCCATTGTGTATTCTCCCATACCATTGTCTTTGATTTTGACTTCTTTAGCAATGTCTTCCATTTTGGATGTTGAAGCAATGTCTATCTGCTTAGTGGAAGATTCTCTATTATTAGGAACAAGTTTATCAACACTTTCTTTCAATGCATTGCAAGTTGTGTATAGGTCTTCTGGAATCATCACCTTTACTCCTTCATAAGTAAATTTCACACATTGATGGTATGTGGAAGGAATAGCTCTCATTTCATGTATCCAAGGTCTTCCTAGAAGGATGTTGTAAGCCAAAGGTAGATCAAAAACTTGACATATGGGGTCTCTGATAACAGGTCCTATTTTGATAGGTAAAACAATAGTTCCCTTGGAAGATCTTTCTTGCTCATCATATGCTTTGATAGTTATCTTCTTCTTAGGATCAATGGTAGCTTCAGAGAATCCTAATTGTGTGATAAAGCTGTAAGAACAAATGTTGAGACCAGCGCCTCCATCTATCAACATGCGTTTGACATGATGGTTTTGGATCAAGACTTCAATGTGCAAGGGTTGGTTATGCGGATGACTCAAGGAATTATCATCTTCCTCTGAAAAGGAGATATACTGTGGAGATGTCAAATGACCAACCATAGTTTGGAATTTGTCTAAATCAAGACTGTAAGGAACATTAGATTTGAGCAGAGCTTTGTCTAGAATGGCTCTATGAGCTGGAGATATCTGAAGCAACTCAAACATGGAGATTTTTGCATTTGTATGCTAGATTTGTTGGACAATACTGTATGATGTAGGCCTTGTGTCTTTAGGATTTGATGATTTAGAGGCAGCCTTCTATTTAGAAGTAGAAGAGAGATTGAAAGGCATCTTAGGGATATTTGATGAATCTGGGATTTGTCCTTGCAGATGTGCATGAGCTTGTGATCGAGTAACTGCGTTAGTTGATTGAATTTCTCTATCTCTTCTTACAATTATGATGACATTGCAACTTTCAGATAGGCATGGTTCAACCATATTGATGACAACATTGTTTCTAGAGTAGGCATAATTGACTTTAGCACCCATATTAGGCTAAGAAGAAGAATCTTCTTTACCATGTTTTGAAAATGGTTCCGTGAATGGTGTATGATCATTATTTCTCTTATGATTGTCAATCGTGATTTATCCATTATCAATTTTGTCTTGTATGAGGTGTTTCAAGCATACATAGTTATTGGTTTTATGACCCTTATTACGATGAAAGTCACATAAATCAGTCTCTTTCCACCATTTTGGTTTAGGTTCAGGATCAAATGGTCAGATCTTAGGCAATCAAATGATGTTGTTAGCCAACAGAGTTTTCATGGTAGATTCCAAGGATTCTCCAAGAGGAGTGAATTTGTAGTTAGGATCTGTAGCCCAAGGTTTGTAAGTAGATGGCTTCTTATTAGATTCTGACATTTTAGCTTCAGAAGCTTTGATGGCTTGGGTGCCAACAATGAGATTGAAAGTGGGTGCCTTAGATGGGGCACATATATTATCAACAACACCATTTGTGACAACACCTTTATTCTTGTTCCAGTTTTTGCCTTTGTCTTTAGAACTAGATCCAGATTCATACTTGTCCTTTTGAAGTGATATGTCTCCTTTTTGCACAAGTACTTTCTCAATTTTGATAGCATTTTCTACCATTTTATCAAAGGATGTGTGATTTTGCATTTGCAAATGGTAGTTAAGTTATGGAACAAGATTGTTGATGAATATTTCTAGCTTCTCAGTTTCTGGAATGGGTCTAGCATATAGAAAAAAATTCTTCCTCCATCTTTTGAGAAAAGTCAGGAATGGTTCTCCTAAATATTGTTTCAGATTGCAAATGTTGATCATAGTGACTGGATGTTGGATGTTGTAGGAGTATTGTTGATAGAATAGTTTGATAAACTCCTCAAAAGTTTTGATAGTAGGGGGCATTTTTGAGAACCAATGAATAGCTGACCCTCCCAGAAATTGAGGGAAAATATGCATTAGGTAGGTTGGTTCATGCATGAACTCCATACATTGAGTACATAATTCTCTGACATGATCTTAAGGATCAGAGTTTCCATCATACTTATCATATTTAGGCATCTCCACTCTTTTAAGGAATGACGACATGTACAAGTCTTTATCAAATGGAAAAGGGCATAGAGCTTCCATGGAGAACTCCTTAGGTTCCTTATCTTTTTCAAGTTTGTTAAGTTTGACTTGCATGGCATGCATCTGTTTCATCATAGTGGTGATTGGAGTTTCTTCCTCATGTGTAATGATATCTTCAACATTAAAGTTGGGAGGAAGTTTAGCCCCTTGACGAGCTAACTCTAAGAAGTATGTTTCTTTGTCTTCTTTCAAGAAATGCCTCATCATTTTCTTGAAGTCATCATCATTTTGATATTGAGCAATTTCAAAAGGTGTGGGTTCTTGATCCACACAATGTTGAGAGTGATGTCCTTGAGACCCATGATGTGTCCCTCCGTGAGACATGTTAGGACTTTTAGGACTCCCTGGAATAGATTGATGTAGAGATTTTTGATTGAATCCTTGGATTGATGGAGGAGGGGGTATGTAACTAGTTTTTAATTGAAGATTGCCAAGACCGTCATCTTCGTAAAGACCTGAATTATAGAGTTCATCAAAGGTTGGACCCACATGAGTAGATAGAGGTAAGGTATGAGATGCTTCTTCGGATTTCTTGTGTGATTAAGCTCTAGTTTCCACCATTAACCTTGGGTGAAGCAAGAGAGTAAGATGAAGACAACTAAAGAATGACTTGATTCAAGAAGATTGAATGATGCAACCTTGTCAAGATTGAATTGATTGAAGATTAGATTAGACATAAATGAAGGATACTATGCTATAGTAGTATGGGTAGATGCCCAAAAGATGGTGGGCATGAGCTCGTAACACTTAGCCATTTTGTAAGAAGACTAAATTTGAAGATGATTTTGACATAAGATGAAAAAGACTCAAATCGATAAATCAGAAGGCTAAATCAGACTCAAGAGACCACTTTAGGTAAATGATCGAATTCATTCTAGTTTCTGCTCTATTCTTGACACAGTGAATGTTTTGACAGAATCTGGAAATAGGCTGTAAAAACTAGATTTCTGACAAATTTGACAAGTCTCTGACAACTTTTTGAAAATTCTCAAATGAGTTTCTATTGGCTCGTATGACACTGGGTATACTCTCAAATGACAATTGACAAGACTCGTACGACAATTGCTGCTAGGGATAATGTACTTTTGATTTCTGGTGACAATACTCATATGACATAGTATTGACTCCCCTATGATAATACAGGGGTTCTGAAATGACTTTTTCTCAAGACTCGTACGACAATCTGAGACCGTGGGATGACTTTTGATTCCAGAGAGGAATTTTTCTTCAGATTTTGCAATTTTTAAGCTTTCAGTTTCAGATTGTTGGCAAAGTTTTCTGTCCAGTTTTGAAGATCTATGTAATAGTCCATTTCAAATAACCAAGTAGATATCAAGCATGTAAAACAATAAGCAAGGGAAGCAAGCAATCATCTGAAAATAATGAATAAGGGAAAAAGCAACCTTGCGCATGAACAAGCAATAGTGACTTAATATGCTAATCCATAGGAGTGCTATTTGTGTATGTTCCAAAAAGTTTTTCAATAACGCACATATTCCTAGAAAATGAAAAATTAGCCTCGCTAAAGTTTGTAGTAATGGTCTGACTCTGCAACTTTTGTGATCTCAAGAGGGTGAACTCCAATCCAGGCGCACCAGGGTTTTGACACAGTTCAAGAATTTAATCAATCAGGATTTGTTAGGGAGATCTAACAGCCCAACAAGAGACCACACCTATGCAGATTTCCTCCACAAGGACATTTATATAGTGACTGCTGCTACCATGGTGAAAATGGCTATTACCACTTGAGGTTCCATCCACATGGTTGACCCAATTAAGGGAATGTCCACTATGGTTAATCCTTTCTAATGGTGACTCACAAAAGATACCATAGGGGGACTACATCAGATTCAAAGATCTGGGTTTCTGGTACTATCCAAAAAGGAAGTAGAGCATAATCCCCTGGGCTCTTCACTTCACCAAAAGAAATTAGATAGATTAATCCAATATGCTAAGACTGAAATTATCTCACAAAGATCTATGATGCCAATTGCTTATGGTCTATCAATCCCTCTAGAGAGAGAATGTATCGATCAAAAGTTGAAGACTCAAAAATATAATAGAATGCAAGACAATCTCAGTATCCTCCTACCTACAAGGGGATCCTTCATCAAGAAGAGCTTCACATGCGTGAAGAATTGAAAGAAACCCAATCCCTCAAGATCATCCACAAATAGTGTTCATAGGGCCTATTTAGTATGTGTAATAGATATGCAAAAAGAAAATTTATGTTCATTTTATAGCCCAAAATGAATTATGTGATATAAAAGCAATAAAAGTCACACAAGCTTGACACATGAGAGTTTGTTTTAATCCAAATCGAAGTGTTATTAGATCATAGTAGAATACTTGAATTCCTCGCAACACGCTTAGTAGATTTTACCTATTTTAGCAATTTAGTTGCACTTTTTCCAATCAAACTCAATAAATATCAGTCAAAACAGAAGATCTCAATTGTTAGGGTTAGCTGTTAGTCCAAATCTGAGAATCAAATCTGAAAAACTGCCTAAAATTCTAAAATGATAATTGAATACTGGTATCAAAACTCGTACGACAATGGGTTATCAGCTTTCATACGACACTCCAAATCCTATAAGATAGTGGGTCACCTCTGGTATGACTATCTAGAAACTCATACGACAGTGGGTATCTTGCCAAATGACAATGTAACTCTCAAATGATAATCTGCAGTTACTGAAATGAGTCTCAGAATCCTCAACTGTCGTACAACAACCAATAGCTTTTGGTACAAGTTTCTGACAAAACTCGTATGAAAAATGTACGGATAGAGAATAAAATTGTGTGATTGACCAGAAAATGATAGAAAATAGATAGAAATTGAAATAGAAGAGATGGAAACCCGTTTCAGGGCCCCACGGTGGGTGCCAAAAATGTGTGTGTGAATTTTGTACCTAGCTATGGACACAACACTTCAGTAAAATATTAGAGGTTAGCAGAAATTGAAATCTTGCAAATAAATGAAATTATGCTAACCAAGTGATTTACTGCCTTCTAGTAGGTGCGAGTATGATGTTTTCAGATTGAAATCGAGATCAGTGACAATGCAACACCTAAACGAAGGATTTGGATGCAAAAGATTGAAAGACTGTATGAATCTAGATTAATCTATATTTTGTATTTTTTGTGCAATAATATGAAAACTGTATGAATCTAAGCTAGATGAATGAAATTGAATGCAGATTTAATCTAAGAATGATATGAAGACTATGAATGCTATGATATGAAAACTATGCAAAAACTATGATCAACTATGAAAGATCTCACAAATCGCCTGTCGCAAGTGCTTAATCCTTCAATCACCAATTCACTATAGTAATTGTGAAAATTTGAGTGTTGATGAGATATGAAGAGCTGAGCCTTGATTTTATAGAAATCCAGGTCTTGAGGATGTAGGAGAAAAGCCATAAATCAGTCTTGATAAACTCAGGTTGATTTTTGAGTTATTAGGAAATAAGAGATAATTAACTCACAAAAATCATGCAAAAGCAGTGTTTAACTCAAAATAGAGTTTAGATTAAATTTCAACTCATCATCAGATGTTGAGTTTCAATTTTAAAATTGATTGTTAATTTCTAGTTGCCTGCTTTTCTGATTGTGCATGATTTAATTATAAATTAATTTAAAAATAAAGTGATTTATTCTCAACTTAACTAATTTTTGAATTAAAACAATTGATTTATGGGTTAATCAATTATTAAATCAAACTTTATTCTAAAATTATATTATTAAATATTGACAATTGACATTAATTAATTAAATAAGAATTTAATCAATTAGTCATAAGATTTTTGATTTATTGTCAAAATGAAATAATACAATTTAGGAATAAATTTAATTAAATAATTAAGTGGCAAAATTAAATCTAATTAATTAAATATTCAGAATATTCAATTCATCAAACTTTAGGATAAATAAGATTTATTGCCAAATAATTAATAAATTAAGATAATTAGGATAAATAGGAATATTGCCAAGAATATTCCCCGATGCAAAATTTAAGATAATCAATTAGGATTCAATAATGTGTAGATGTGCCTTAAGTTAGGACTTTGATGTCGATTTCATTCGATTTGAAGATGTAGGAGGTTAATGAACCTATAGCCCATTTTTGGGGTATTACAAGCATAAACCAAAGGTTTTCTCTTCAACTTTAAATGTAACCCAAACTGCTCTATTACATGGAGAGGATCCCCATCCTTGGATCAAACTTTTCCACTTAGGACCAATTAAAATAGAGGTCCCTCCTTTTCCCTTTTGGTGCGTAGTCGACTATGCTATTGCATCTTTCCATATGCATTTTAATGCAATATCTAGGATGAATCCAACTACCTTTACCTCTTGAAGCATAAGGATATCAATCTCTCTATGTAACTACAAAAGCCTCTTGACTACATATTTTCTATCAGAGGATTCCAAACCTCCGACATTCTTGGATGCACTATTGATAGACATGAGATAATTTATTTGTCTATATCCATGGGAATTTTAAAACCCTTGAAACATTGAGGTACATCACCCTTTTGGTGTTTGAAAGGTTTAGGGTTGTCATTCAACAGAGGGGGTCTTCCTCTCTTCTTTTTAAGGCTAATTCCCCCTGGGGCATCCAGAGGGATCTTCTTCTCTAACTTACCATCCTTCTTCTTGCCCTTCTCAGATTCTGAGCTAAAGATGAACTTATCACTTTCTATCCTGCAAGAGCTTTCTTGTTCTCTGATAAACTCTCCTTCCTCAAGCTCAAGGCCCTTTTGATGCTCAACCTCCTCCCTTACTGAATCCTTTGGCAAGGTGAGTACCTCTATGTTCCTCTTCCTTCTAGGCTCATATCTCCACTTATTAGGTGAGGGAGGAAGGGGGGGGAGGAGCTGGGATAACTACCACTAAGAATTCATTGAGCATGTCACTCAGGGATAAATTTGAGACCAATTTACCTTCTTCTAGGCCACTGCCTTGAAAAATAGGATCTAAATTGGTGGGGGAGCTAGAAGGGAGAGAAAAATCTCCAAGGCTACCGACTTTGTCAATTGATACATCAAGGGAGGTGTGTTGGTCAAAAGGAGGGTCTAAATCTAGAGGAAGGATAGAGTAAACTTTCCACTTGGGTCTAGGAGCAAATCTTACTATATCAACGTTGGTTTGGATCTTCTCCAAATTTAATTATTGAGCATTTTTAGTTCTATGTCTAGGCCGTGGGGAATTGATACCAGGGCCTAATCCAAAATCCAATTCACTGGCACAAGGAAGGTTTTGGATTGCTTCAGGGACCACCAAGGTTGGGCTTGGGGGGGGGGCTCGTATTGCATTGAATTGACCTTTAAGATGGTCGAGGGTATCAAAGATCTTAGCCAAAATTTGCATCCATTCTATGGTAGAGTTTCTCATGGTGGGTGTAGAACCTTTAATAGTTAGAGGGGGGTGAATAGGTTGGGTAACAGGTTGAGGCAAACTAGAGGGAACACCAATAAAATTGCTAGTTGCAGGGGCAGGGGGTTATCACCAGGGGGGAGGATTCCCAAAGGGAGAGGGTTTACACTTTTTAAAAATAGGGAACTCCTATTTTTTATGGCCCTCCTTCCTGTAGAGGTAGCAACTGTTAATACCTCTGAGAAAGGTGACTGGGAAATCAATGGGGCTACCACTGAGGTGAAAATGCAGAAATTCAGGGAAGTCTATACCTGGTTTAACAAAAATGAGAACCCTAACATCAATGTGCAGAATAAGGACATTAGATTGATCAATTCTCAGCACCTTACCAACTAGTTCGAGTGCTTGAGGGATTAGGTTTAACAAAAATGGGGGATATTCTTAATGACTACCCATATGGGGCTTGAAAGGGCTAGAACCTCACTATGAGAGGCCTCGAGTGACCATGGAATGGATCTGAATTCATAAGGTCCAACTCTCTAGAACTATTTTTCTACAATGGCTTTCTGGGATTTAGAATCTATGAAGAGCATTAAAAATAAGCCCATTCATAGCATTCTGCAATACGAGAAATGAAACCCTAGTTTTTGGCCCCATATTTTCTAAAACTAGTCATTAAGGTAGTTCCTAGATGGCATCTTGGTAACATTAACAACAACAAAAAATATTGCACTATCCTTAAGCATATTCTTCTCTTGATCAATTGGGACAATCATTTGTAGATTGGCCTTAATGATGAGTTTGGGAGGCATCAAAATTTTACCTCCATCTCCTACGGCTGCATCCGAGGTGTGGGAGAATGACGGGATGAAGCAGGCACCTT
The DNA here is from genome assembly GCA_027943335.1 of Chamaecyparis obtusa. Classification (NCBI taxonomy): domain Eukaryota; kingdom Viridiplantae; phylum Streptophyta; class Pinopsida; order Cupressales; family Cupressaceae; genus Chamaecyparis; species Chamaecyparis obtusa. Next base: position 27,261 of record BSBK01012826.1, read on the forward strand.
CTAGTAGAGCCCTCTCATTTTGGACTGCCTATTTAAAGGTTGTTTTCTTAGGCTCTGCTCCTTGCACTCCATTAGCCACCTGCTCTTGGTTGCTCTCCACCACAACTGATGTAGATGCTCCATCTATTGACTCTGCCCTGGGGTTAACAATAACACTTCTAACAAAGCATGGCCTCTCTTGATTGATAAGACTATGTATAGCCTTTCCTTTATTGCCATTAACGCCACTAGGGTAAGTGGAGGCCATTAATGGTACTCCCACTTGCGCATGCAGGAAGCAAAGACTTGTGTGGGATGAGATGGGATGCCCTAGTTGCAGAGCTGGTATTCATCGACCTATAAATATATAATATTTGCATACGAGCATAATATTTTTATAGAATTAAAAGAAAGTAATTATATAGATAGATAGATAGATAGATAGATAGAGAGAGAGAGAGAGGATATTAAATCATGAAATTCAAAAATCAATGGAAAAATAAATGTGTATTTGGACTTTTGAAATCTAATATATATATATATATATATATATATATATATATATATATATATATATATATATATATATATATATATATATATATATATATATATATATATATATATATATTTATGTATGTATGTATATTCAGATTTATATATATTTAAATATATATATTATTATTATTTATTAATTTTCAGATTTAAAAATAAAAATAAAAATAAAAATACAAATTATTATTATTTATTTATTTAAAAAAAATAAATTAATAAATTAATAAATAAATAAATATTAATTGATTTTTTTACATGCAAGTTTTAATATTAATGTTTTCATTTATATTTATATTTGAAAAATTAATAACATTATTTTACTATGAAATACATGGTGTTTGGACATGCATGGAGATTTCATTTCAATACTTATTTAAAAAGTATATATGCATGAGATTTTAAATGAACATTTTCTTAATAAGTCAAACTAGACTTTAGTAAACAAAATTGACTATTCTTAAACAATTGAGACTTGTGTTATGGTTTAACTACTTCGTATATTCTATTGTCTTGTTTGATGTTGTTTATTTGGGGAAATTACATTGACTTTTAGAAATTGTATACCAAAGGCTTTGAAGTATTTTTTTTGTTGATCTCTGATTTTATGTGGAGAGTCTTTATAACAATTTTGAAGTCTCGATTGGATCATGTATGATTGTGTGATATCTGTGAGTGATCTCATATGCTGTATTGTGTCTTGATCTTTATTTCATTTGACCAAAAAGGTGACGACCGTTATTATGATTAAGTCCGAATTACTTGGTCACCTTATGTTCTATACTATGATTGTTCTACGTCTAGATGATTATCTTTATGGATTATGTTTGAAGATGAATATAATTGATGTTGTGATTATCGTTGGTATTGTGATATGAGACTAGGAGGATTGTTACTATTTTATTTAGATATCCATTATGGGATGGATGATCTTTGGTTAAAGTCTATATTGAGATGGACTATTTGATCCTTGTATAAGATGTGTTGTTCTCTACTATGCTCCATTACTTTACTTTGGTGATTATCACGGTTTATGATTTATGAGAAGATTTTTTGGTTTTGGTTCATTCTTCTATTTGTTATTTTGGTTGGAGCATTAGGGTAGGTTTTCTAACTGTATAGATGGGAAGTGGATTGTTTTGGAGGTGCCAAAGCCCATAAGTAGCTATTTGGGTATCCCTTACAAGTTACTTAATAAAGTGATAACTTAAATACATTAAGAGTTTTAGAATAAATTAATAACATAATGTGTGCCTCACCTAAGCCTGAGTAATTTATTAAGGTCTTGACTAGGATGAGAGTGGGAAGATGCTTGTTGCCTGCATAGACTGGATATAGCATAGTTAATACCTTGTCTCTATGAGAGGATTACTGATACCACATAGAGTCACTAGGGTGCTAAGGTCTAGAGAGACTACTAGGGTAACTCTAGAGCTGACTCATGTGATGAAACTTCCCTTTATACATCTTAGGTTTCCTACATGTGTTAGTTGCCTTTGGTTGAGTATGTTTTATCTTTGCAGTTGGTGTGGTACCTTTTTGAGATAGAGAGCTTTCAGGATCCCTTGCCTAGGTGTTGTACTGTGTTGGTTTTTGGTGTTTTCTATCTGAATGGGATATGTTGTTATCTCCTCAGCATGGTGGGAGTGGACCTTTGGCTCCAAGTGGTTAGGTAGTAGTGATTCTTTTACCATTTGAGATTTTGACATCCTCATACCAGTGTTGGATGATCCTTGTAGCGATTGTATCTTCTTGTTTATCATTGGAGACTTACTCTTATCTTTCATTTATTACATTGCACCTCATGCTTAGATTATATTTACATACCCTGTGACTTATGTAGTGGATGTGGGTTATCATGTATACCTTATGGCTCAGTTATATTTGGGAATTCTTTTATGAGATGATGTACTTTATTTGAATGGCTGTTGTACTTAATAGATTAATTTATATTTATGTAATTATATGTCAAGGAACCCTTGAGACTTGTAATATGTTAAAGAGTTATACTTATGACTATGTGTTGTATTTATGTTATATTTCTTCCGCTTTGTTATTCATTATTGTTTGTAAACTCTTAATAATTTTTTTTTTATGTAAACTTAGTAGCATGTTTTAGGTTAATTTCTCTTGGGTTCCCTTGCGGGGCATTACACTAGGCTTCCTCATTTTTCTCAATATCTTCATAAGCACAAGTGTCCTTTATGTAAGGTAATTGAGTATTTATGACTTTTTCTTCTAATGATTGATACCATAGAGATCTATGTTTTGGTTTAGGCTTAGATAGTATTGGTTATGTCACTCCTTGATTCTACATTCCAAGACCACTGTGTTCATTGTATCCCTATTTCTGCAATGTGGCATAGCCTCTTTCATACTCATGTAGAGGAAGTGTTATGAGAGGAGGCCATAGGTGGTTTATACCATTGTGATATTTTTCTTTCACTTTAGTGGTCTTCTTGATTTTCAATGTGTTCATGGTGAGTTGGGCAATTTTCCCATGCAAAAGGAGTCAACATGTGTATTATCTGCAACCTTTGTCCTAGACTTTGATCTTGATCTCAAATAGGGAAGTGGATGGATAAGAAGATTTGGACAAGGTAGATGGGTCAACATAGTTGGTAGGTGATAATGTGTAAGCTTCTTGGTTCATTGGAACTTGATTAGCAGTTGATCCCTTTTTGTTGGTGCAGTATAAAAATGGATCTTTATCACTTGGGATTATAATTTTTGACTTGTTATAAGGGAATTTAAAGGATTGATGGTATGTTGATAGGATGAATTGCATGGCATGTATCCAAGGTCTACCAATAATAATATTATAGTCAAGCTAGAGATCAAGTATTTGAAATTTGGTCACATGTGTCATTGGTCCAATTCTAATTTTTAAAAGTGATGATATCTTTTGAAGGGAGTTCTACATTGTCATATACTTGAATGTTGATTCTTTTAGTGGGATATACACAATTATCAAAGAATGAAAATATTTCAACCAATTTTAGGGTAAAAATATTAAGACATGCTCCATTGTTTACAAAGACTTATACGATTTTATGCTTATGGACACATACTTCAAGATGGAGTGGGTCATTGTGAAAGGGTGTGTGGGTAGGTAGATAATGATTAGTAAATGTAACATGGTATGTAGTGGAGAGGGGCCTCACCATGGCCTAAAATTCATTTATATATATGTCATTTAGGAAGAAAAACTCTTGCAAGGCTTTTATCAAGATCTGCTTTGTGATTGGGCAATATACACAACAACTCAAATATGGATATTTGTGCAAAAGTCTTCTTTAATTGGTCCAATACATTATAATGACTAGTTTATGGGACTTGTGACTTATAAGAAATCCCTTGGAATATAATATTGGATCTTGTGGTAGTGACTACACAATCAATATTTCTACTTTGGATAGTGATGATATCTACAATGTGATCCCTGTCATGATGGATATGATTGGAAATTTTTTTATGTCAACTATAGGTATAGTTAGCCTTATTATGTTGTCCAAAATTTAAGGCTTTAACCTTTTCATCATTATGGAGAGGATCCTTAAAAATTGTGTGATCTTTATTAGCTGTTCTAGGATTATTCTCAAATTCTATCTCTACTCTTTCGATTCAGTCTTGGACAATATTCTAAAGTTGGAAATTATTAGTAGTTTAATGCCCCTTCTTGTGATGATATTCACAAAAATCATTGTCATTATACCATACTAGTTTAAAAGGACCAAGATCATAGTGTCAAAATTATAGTAATGTTATAGTGCTAGATTAGATCAATCATTTTAGGACTAGCTCAAGTGGCTCAACAAGAGGTGTGAAAGTGTGTTGTGGGTTTTGTCTCCTTGGTATACATTGTTGCTCATTGGTCATATTAGTTGATAGATTATAATTGTGAGAGACATTATTATTGGTGTTGACTATGTTAGGGGGTAGTGCACCTTGTAGAAATATGGTGGGTTGTGAATTGTGAATATCCTTAGCATAAAAAATGCCATCATTGGTGACATTTTTGTTTCAAGACCAATATTTTGATTTGTCGTAAGATTGATTATACAGGTTGTTCCCATTGGTCTCTTTATTGAGTTTGATTTTTCATTTAGAAATGAGTCCTCTCTCTACTTTTATGCCTTGTTAAATGACTTCAAAAAATGTGTCTATGCATTGGGAGTGTAAAGAGCACATCATGTTAATTTGGTAATTCTTAATGAACATTAGGACCTTATATTTTTTTAGAAATATTAAATGGTGCTTTATTAGCCATGTTCCTCCAACGTTATAAGAAGAATGAAAGGGTTCCTTTTTTATTTGTTTGGTGTTACATAGATCTATGATTGACTTTAATGACAATGTTGTGACAATAGTTTGAGACAATTTTTTTCTGCCAATTCATTCCATGATCTTATCCCCGGTGGCAAACATTGGAACCATTCCATGGATGGACCACTAAGACTTCATGAAAAGAGGTGCATTAAGTAAATGTGATTATGGGAAACCTCTATACAAGTCAAAGAATTCTTGAATATGGTCTCTTGGGTCTCATTTATCCTTATATCTATCAAATTTAGCCATTTCAAAATTAGGAGGAAAGGGTGGCATGTACAATGATTTGTCAAAAGGGTAGGGACATAAGTCCTCTACGGTGTAGATTTTCATCATGCCACTAGTCTGCACATTTGAAATTTGTTGCTGAAGGTTTTTCACATGTTATGGTAATATATCAATATGTGTCAAAGGAATATGTGCATTGGAACCAAGATTGAGATGCACAAATGGATTTTGATATTGATATGTGCGTGCCTAATAATATTGGTATGTCTATTGGTATCTTGGGTTCAAATTTGATATATGCACAGGTAGGAACATGTGAGGACACACTCTAATGCGTAAAATATGTGAATATCAAATTTAGTTGAGAAAAAGGATTTGTAAGATGAGATTGTGGCATTGTTCTGACATTTTCTCTGCTTGGAATTTGATTAGAGGAGACCCCTTGAAAATGGGTGTTCATACCACTAGGATTCTAGTTGGAAGGTGATCCTTAAAAATTGACATTTGTACCACTAGGGTTTTAATTAGAAGGTTCTCCACTAGGGTTTTGGATGGATGATCCCTCCTGGGTAATTCTATTCATTTGGGTACTTGCACCAAAGGCTAGTGGGATTGATGACTAGGTGTCTTAATAGTTGTAGGTATGGATTGTGATATGGTATTTGTGTTTGTTTATGACATAATAGAGGACACATTAAAACTCTAGTTTTGATTTTTATATGTGGGGTTTGTATTGGAAAATGGTGTTGAATTGAAGAGTGGCTTATTATATTAGACCCCATATGGTATTGTTGAAGTTGGGGCATGCATGGAAATATGGTATGTGTTACTTGATGATAGAATAGTAGAAAATTGTGAAGAAGATGACTGGATAGCCCCTATAGAATTTTTTTGGCTACCTTCTACAATGTTGGAGGTGCCAAAACTAGGTTGTAGTTTTGTCCCATTTTGGTCAAGAAGATGGAAGTATCTATTGGGGCATTGTTGATAATACGACATTCATGATAACGAGAACCTTAGGATCTTGTGATGCATCTTATATCTTCTCTTGTGTTCAATTTTCTTGAATGTTTTCCATGGAAAAATCATCATTAGGAGGAGGCAAGGTAGCCTGTCTTCTAGGTGGTCTTTGCGAACCCACGGGAGTATTGAAGTTGAAGCTTATGGAACTAGTAGGATTGTAATTAGGGTCTTGGTTTGGGTACATCTATCCTTTGCTTCTTTGTGATCGAGTGAATGGGATCTACAAGTGAAAGAATGATGCTATACTATGTTTCTGGGAATAATCAAAAGATAATGCAAGGTTATAATTAGGAATGTTTTGACTATAACGATGACTAGGAATGACACTATTTTTTTGGGGATTTTTATTTTTGGGAAATTACTAAGGTAAATGTTTACGATGACTAGGTATGACATTTTTTTTTGGGATTTTTTTAGTTTTGGGGAATGATGATTATGACAACTATGAATGTTGCTAATTTTCTTTTGGGATTTTTGATTTTTTGGGAATCACTAAAGTAAATGCAAAATGAAAAAGGTAAACAAGTAGGAATGCCACTATTTTTTTTTTTTTTGGGGGGGGGGGGGAATGGCCAAGGTAAATGATAATTATGATGGCTGGGAATGACAATAATTTTTTTTTTTTTTTTGGCGGGGGGGGGGGGGGGGGGGGGGTTAATTTTAAAAGAAAGAGTAAGGAAAATGAAAAATGTAAAAGGTAAATGCCGATTACAATAATTAGGAATGACACTAATTTTTTTTGGGACTAAAGTAAATATAAATGTAACAGATAAATGATGATTACGACAACTAGGAATGACACTAATTTATTTTGGGATTTTTGTTAATTTTTGGGAATGACTAAGGTAAATGTAAGATATGATGAGGATTGATTTGACTGCAAGAATAACTAGGAATGCCACTATTTTTGGCATTTTTGATTTTGGAAAATGATCAAGAATAATGCAAGAGTAACTATAATGACAACTAAGGATGGACAAATAAACCTTGAGGGAAAATTTGAAGATTTCAAGAGTATGATTCTAGGAGCTATCTCAAATGATTGGGACAAACTATTTGAGCTCCAAATGTTAATGAAAAAAGACAAGATATTGATTGGTGACAAAAAGGACAATTTGATAAAGAGGTCAAAAATAATCTAGCAACCACAATGAAAAGTCCAAAAAACTTATTCTCTAGTTTCCAAGAGGCAACCCTAAAGGAAAAAATGACCAAATCTAATAAATACAAGACTTATTGGAATCTTTGGAATATGCAAGGTAACCCTAATGATGAGATGATGCATACAAAAGGAAAATAACCCTAATGATGATAATGCAAGGATGACGAACTCTAAAAATGGAACAAGTTAGGAGTTTATAAAAATGATGATGTAAGGATGGAAAAACCTAAAATGAAACCTGGTAGGAAACACTTAAAATGATAATTAAGGGGTGGAAATCCCTAAAAATGCAACAAGGTAGGAAACCCTAAAAATGATGATGCAAGGATGGTAGGAAATCCTAAAAATTCAATAAAGCATGAAACCTTAAAAATGATAATTCAAGGATGTAAAACCCTCAATGATGCAACAAGGTATTGAACACTCAAAATGATGATGCAAGGACTCTGAAATAAGGATAATCTAGGAAATTCAAGATTATGACTTAAGAATGCAAAACCTACATGAATGAGAAGTTTTCTGATGCCAAATACAACAATGGTGATTTTGGATAGTATGAAAATCTATGTAAGGACCTCAGTAATGATCAAGACTATTTTTTCCCCTTAAAAAGTTCCACTTTTTTCAAGGATTAGTCTGACTCATGTTTTCCTTGTAAGTTTTATTATTATACCTCACCTCTTACCTTTTTAAATTAATTATAATAAAGAGCCTTTTTAAGGATCCTTCAACATCCATCTCTTAACCTCTTTTTAATTCTTGAGAAGCTTTAAAGACATTACCTTTTCCTCTTTGTCTAATTATGAAGTAATCAAGCATGACATCAGATCTAGATTTCTTAGGAATGGTTATCACAAATTTAGCACAAATTTCCATTCTCTTTAACATTACGAATCATTAACATTCTTGTCTTTATTAGAAATATTCATTTTTTGAGTATTTAGCTTGGCACTAAGTATAGATAGCGAGATTTCCTCAAAATCGCCCAAACACTTAGGCATGTTATCAACTGATCAAGGAATTATGAGTGCCATAATTAAATCTAGAGTGTATCATCACAAAAGAGTCAGATAATATTTAAAACATTAAAACTAATTACTCAGTGCTTACAAGTAGAGTTCTTTATTAGCTTTCAGTAAGGTAAGTCCAGGTCTGCATCATTCTCTCCGTGTCTCTTTAATGGAGTCGATAATTTTAACTTTCACCCTTAAGGATAATAGACAAATGACATTTAGGGGAGCTATCAAACCAGAAAGATGGAATGGCATTTTGAATTCCTTATCGGATGCATCTCAAAGAGCACTGGAAAAAGGTATAGGTGATTATCATTTTGATACTGAATTCTCAATCCGAGTAAATCATCATATCATAGGTGTGTGTGTGAATTTTGTACCTAGCTGGAGACACAACACTTCAGTAAAACATTAGAGGTTAGCAAATTAGGAAATATGCAAATAAGAACAATATAGCTAACCAGGTGATTTATTGCCTTCTAGTAGGTGCAAGTATGGTATTCTCAGATTCAGACTGAGATTAGTGACAATGCAACACCTAAACGAAGGATTTAAATGATTAAAAGATGTATGAAGATGAATGTAGATTAATCTATTTTTTTGGATTTTGTGTGCAATAAGATGAAAAACTGATATGAAACTAGTCTAGAATGGATTGAAATGATATGAAAATTGATCTAACAATGATATGATATGAAAATGAATGAATGCTATGATCAAAACAATAACAAAAATCTCACAATCGCCTGTTCGCAAGAGCTTGATTCTTCAGATGCAAATTCGCCAAAGTTCAAGTATGCAAATTCACGGGGGCCTAAAACCAAGAAGTTGAGCCTTGATTATATAGAAATCCATGGCTTGAGGATGCATTGAGAAAAACCATAAATCACTCTTGATAAACTCAGGTTGATTTTTGAGTTAACAAGAAATCAGGAAAAGATCAACTCATAAAATCACGCAAAAGTACTTTTTAACTTGAAATAGAGTTTAGTTCACTTTTTCAACTCACAATCACATGTTGAGTTTAGAAATTTAACAGACTGAAATTGATAATTGATTTAAAGTTGACTGCTTTTCTGATTGTGCATGATTTAATATGAATTAATTTAAAAATAAAGTGATTTATTCTCAACTTAACTGATTTTGAATTAAAATAATTGATTTATGGGTTAATCAATTATTAAATCAAACTTTTATTCCAAACTATATCATTAAATATTGACAACTCGATTTAATTAATTAAATAATAATTTAATCAATTATTCGTAGGATTTTTGATTTATTGTCAAAATTAAATAATATTAACTAGGAATAAATAGAATTAAATCTAATTAAATAAATAAGTGGCAAAATTAAACTTAATTGAATATTCAAAATATTCAATTAATGAAATTTTAGGATAAATATGATTTATCACCAAATAATATTTAATTAGGATAATTAGATAAATTAGGAATATTTAAGAAATATTCTCCGATGCAGAATTAAGATAAGATCAATTAGGGTTTTGATAAACTGATGCGTAGATGTGCCTTAGGTTAGGACTTTTGTGTCGATTTCTATTGATTTGTTGATGTAGGAGATTAATGAACCTATAGCCCATTTTTGGGGTATTACATTTTTCCCCTCTTTGAATTATTGTGCAAAGCGCAGTGGTTCAAAGATTAATCTATTTTTGATAATGATGTGGAGTCAGTTATGTGGTGGAGAAACTGATCCTGAGAGATAAACTGATTCTAAGATAGAAACTGATTGATAGATTTGAAGATGTTGGTGATTCAGGTCCTAGTTGACCAAAGAATCGAGATGATGCTAACTATATCAACAATGAATCGGTGATTATGAAGAAGTGTCAAAATGCCTGATTCTAAACCTATGATTATGAAGAAGTGACTGTCCTGACTCCAGACCTGATTGTCCAAAGGAATCGAAAGAATGCCAAATTTGAACCCTTTAGTTATGAAGAATCAAGGAAATAACATAATTGAACCGATGGTTATGAACAGGTGATACAGTTCGCAAGATTGATTAGGATACCAGAATGATATGGATCTTGATGAACCTTATATGCCCCAAGCAATATGCCCCAAGCGACGAGGTCTTTTGATGAATCAACAACTAGACGTGGTTGTTGTCTTGATTACTGAAAGAAAGATTTGATTTACAGATTTGATTGATGTGCAATACCATGCCCTCTTCGGGATGAAAATCAAAATCTAACAAGAAAAGTCAGTGTTAAATGGTTTAGAAGCATGTTAATTGATTTGAGAAGTGGTTGCGCACGCTAGAAGATGCATTTTGCATCGTTTGGAAGTCTTGAAGACCAAGTTTGACCATGGTTGACCAAGTGGAAATTTTGATAGTTTGATGTAAGATAATCAGTCCTGGGTCCAAAAACTTTAAATCACAATTTTGACAATTTAAACAATCTCAAATTTTGATTTGGATCCTGAAAATGGATTCAGAATGTCAAAATTAGCCAGGGGTGCAATTTTCATGCAAAATGGAGCACTTTGAAAAATTAGGTCAAAACCTATATAAGGCCCAAAAGGGTCATTTTCAGATCATTATTCCTTTTGACTTTTACAAACTTCTGTGGAGCCCTTAGAGAGAAAAATGGACAAAATGGTAGTTCTAGTCTCCTTGCATCAATTTGAGCATAGGCGGTGGCACCAATGACCTCCCTAGTACGGGAACTTGGTAAGTGGACCTCTGTGCTTCTCTATGAATTCAAATATTCCAAGTTTTAAGCATTTTTAGGATTTTTTCGTACATTTTTTTCTTTTTGAAAATTTTCACCACAATAAGTCATACAACTGTCCAGTAGGACTCGTACGAGTTTTGAATTGCTTTTAGAGTGTCATCGCCGTTTAAACTGTAACTCATATGAGAGGGACCCATTTGTCGTACAACATTTCGTCAGGTCACTCAAGTGTCGTACGAGAACCTATAGATTATTGTGTATGCATGAAATGTCATGCGAAAACCCATGGAGACTCGTATGAGTTTTGACACTAGTCTGAAAACTCATATGGAAAATAGCGAGTGTTTTTCTCATCCTTAGGTCAAATTTTTGATTTTTTTGATTTCTTAGGTTGATTCCTTAGCATTTAATGCACCTTCTAAAGAATTCAACTTTTCAATTTTTGTGCTTATAGCCTAATTTTTGACCAAATTACTGATAGGGTACCCAGTTTCTATGTTGTGTAGGTTCATTATCCAGATGTACATGTGTAGATATCTCATCCTGCCACCCCAAGACTCTATGTGTCACTACCTGACCCTTTGAGAGTGCACCTAGTTGCCTGCAGTTTCGAGTACCTAATACGGTTACCTGAGATTAAGGTGAACCATGGTTTTCTTACTACGTTGATTGAGAGATTCCATTCAGAGACGTAGACATTCCACCTACCTATCAGAGAGATCACTATGACGCCAGAGGATGTGTATAGGATTTTACATATACCGTTTCACGGTCCTCATCCTAATTATATGTGTGCGGGGAATGCTGGTCTACATGCCTTTTGGACACTGTTCGGTGATGATGATCAGTTAGCTCAGTCTATCTCCTAGGAGTGATGAAGGGTGCTCCCCTTAATACCACAAACACATAACAGAAATAGAGAAACAATAACAATATGCAAGAACAAAAAATTGGCTTCTTATTATCTCCACAAATGTGGAATTACAAACTTTTAGAATTACAATATGCAAAGCCACATGGGCATTCCCTTACAATATTCTATAGGACAAAGCCATGAATCAATACCCAGATCTACTACCTAGAACTATCCTAAACAACACTACGGGCCTTATTTATATGGGCATTTTCCACCACCCAAGAAGGTTCTACAAATTTAGCCCTTAGGGCCGACCAAACTTAGAATTATTTTATTTTTCAATTTATTACATCAGAGTTGGCTCAAAATAACTTTTGAAACCCGAACATAAATTTTGAAGGAAAATTATTTTCTGCTATTTCAGGTGGCCCGACTTCCGGAGACCATAAGTCATCACCAGTTGACTTGATTGACTATTATAACCCCATTTTAGAAATGCCACGAAGCGCTCTATAGGCTTGACTCACACAAGTGCTTATCACCCAAATTTTTGACCTCATCTGGGACCTCTAAAGCCTTCAAAACTGAGTTCAAAGTTTCTGTACCCTACTGCCAATACCGAAAATCTTCAATATCTTCAAAACTAGACCTGATCTAGCCATGAAACTTTACTAGCAGGCTGATATGACTGAGATGAACCTCCACATGTAAAATCAGAACATTCTAAGATTGTATGACCAACTTACTAAAAATAGCAAGTTTCCATAAATAGTAGCTCTACACAAGATAGCCCTTATTGAATATAAAAACATAAATATTTTTGGGTGATGCAAGATTGCTCTTATAACACCCAAGATGCTCCTACATCAAACACCTAGGGTAATTTGAGAAGTGACCCTGTCACGACTTAGGTGTGCAGAGGAAAACCAAGATAGTTAAGCTCCTCCTTTGTTAGCTATGATGAATCTTCAACATGTCATCCTTTCCATTTGACCAAATACTCTTCATATGTCATGTTCCTTTTGCTTCTACCAACACGACTATCCAGTATGTCTTCAATCTCCTTGATATTTGAACTGGTTGCTGGAATACTCCATTGTGCTGCTGTAACCTCATCTTCAACACCTCCTTCATGATACTCTATCAAATCTAAAATGTTAAACACTGGTAAAATATTTAGCTCAGTAGGCAATTCTACCTCATATGCATTTCCTGAATCATGCTTCTTTAGTATCTTACATAGCCTAAACTTCTTCATTTTCAACTTGTTATATATACCAACCGAAAATCATTCCTTTCGCAAATGAACCATGACTTCATCTCCAACCTAAAATTTCTTATGCCTCTTTTTCTCATCTGCCTTAGCCTTATACTGCGCATTCATCTTGGTAATATGCTTCCTCACCTCCTCATGGATGTTCTTCAAATGTTCTACAAAATCCTCAGCTTCAGCACTACTTATTTCTCCTTTATATACCTTTCTCAAATCAGATGCATTTCTGGGACTACTCCCATATACAATCTGGAATGGTGATTTACTAGTGCTCCTATTGAAAGAATTATTATATGCAAATTCTGCCTGTGGTAAAATCAAATCCCATACTATTGGCTTATCTCCAACCAAACATCTCAGCAAATTCCCCAAACTCCTATTCACCACCTCTGTCTATCCATCAGTTTGTGGATGATGTGATGAACTGAACTTCAAATCTATCTTCAACTTCTTCTATAATGTATGCCAAAAATATCCAATGAACTTAGTGTCCCTATCTGAAACTATACTCTTTGGCAAACCATGTAGTCTCACCATGTCTCTGAAAAATAATTTCTCTACATGAACAACATCATTAGTCTTCTTGCAGGGAATAAAATGTGCAATCTTTGAAAATCTGTCAACTACCACAAAAATTGAATCATGTCCCCGCTATGTCCTTGGTAAACCAAGAACAAAGTCCATACTGATATCCTCCCAAGGCTTCTCTGGTATAGGTAATGGCTGATACAACCCTATATTCTACTTCACTCCTTTCACCATCTAACATACTCTACAACTCTATACAAACTTCTTGACATCTTGCTACAACTGTGACCAATAATAATTCTCACTGACCAAAGAAAGGGTTTTATCATGACCAAAATATCCAGCCAATCCTCTGCTATGCTTCTCCTTGATGATATTCTCCCTCATAGAACTTCATGGAATGCACAACTGACTCCCTCTGAATAGCATATCATCCTGGATGATAAAATATATCCACTTCATTCTATCTAGAGTAACAGGTTCTTTACAAGCTTTCCAAGCTTCACCAAAATCAGGATCCTCTAGATAAAAATTCTTGAGTTCCTTGAACCCAACCACTTCAATCTACATTTCTGTCAGCAATAGTTGCCTCCTACTAAGAGCATCTGCAACCCTGTTAGACTTTCCACTCCTGTGTTTTAAAACAAATGTGTAACTCTGCAAAAACTCAACCCATTTCAAATGCCTTTGATTCAACTTTCCTTGACTATTCAAATATTACAAAGCTTGATGATCAGTATACAAAATAAACTCCTTAGGAAGCAGATAGTGTCTCCACTTCTTCAATGCCTAAACTATAACATAAAATTCTTGATCATAAATAGAATATTTCCTCTTGGCATCATTTAACTTCTCACTAAAATAAGCAATAGGTTTACCCTCTCGGCTCATAACAACTCCTATTGTAGTACCACTAGCATCATAGTCTACTTGAAACACCTTATTAAAATTTGGAACTGCTAAAACAGGTTGTTTTATAACTTTTTGTTTCAACAGTTTAAAACTCTTATCTTCCCCATTAGTCCACTTGAACTCTTTTCTATCCCCTCTCATTATTTCAGTCAAGGGTCCACAAATACTGCTAAAATTTCTGATAAATTTTTTGTAAAAGCTAGCCAAACCATGAAAAGATCTTACCTCAGTAGCACTCCTTAGAGTAGGCCATTCAAGGATAGCCTGTACTTTCTCCGGGTCCATTTTTAGACCTTATGCTAAAACTACAAATCCCAAATACACTAACTCTTTCTTCACAAAATTGCACTTCTTCAAATTAATCAACAATTTATCATCTCTCAGATTCTCAAACACCACACGAATATACATCATATGCTCTTCCAATATCTTACTAAAGATCAAAATATCATCTAGGTACACAATGACAAACTTACATAGAAATTCATTTACAACCTCATTCATGAGCTACATGAAAGTGCTCGGTGCATTGGTTAGCCCAAAAGGCATGACTAACCACTCATACAGTCCTTCTTTGGTCTTTAAGGTAGTCTTCCATTCATCTCCTTCTCTAATCTGAATCTGGTGATATACACTCTTCAGATCTATCTTTGAGAAATACACAGCTCCACTCAAACAATCCATAATATCATCCATTCATGGCAATGGAAACCTATACTTGATTGTGATCTTATTTATTGCTCTAGAATCTATACACATCCTCCATTCTCCATTGTTCTTTGGTGCTAATACTGCTGGTACAACACATGGACTCAGGCTATCCCGAATCAATCCCTTCTGTAACAACTCATGTACTTGTCTGTTCAACTCTTCAATTTCTGCTGGTGTCATTCTGTGTGCTACCTTGTTTGGCAAACTGGCTCCTGGAATCAAATCCTTCTGAATACTAATCTTCCTTACCAGTGGTAATCCATTAGGTACATTATCAGATACAATATCCTAAAACTCATTCAACAAATTTGCAACTTCTACAGGTACATCTTCTACTACTTCTTTACTAGCTTTTGGAATTAAAGCAAAACACACATGCTCATGCCTCATACCATCTAGGAATTTTCTTCCATCAACAAATGTTATTCTTGCATTACCACATACCTTTTCTTTGGTCTCCTTCAATGGCTTTAGCTTATGTCACATTCCATCCTTTGTCAGGGAATAGGTATTCGCAAGACCATCATGTAAAACACATTTGTCAAACTGCCACGGTCTACCTAAGAACATATGGCATGCATCCATTGATATGATATCACACAGTACCTCATCTTGGTACCCGTCGATCTTGAACTTTACTAGGCACTGTTCACTGACCATGATCTTGTGGTTATCTTGCACCCAAACAATTCGATATGGATGTGGGTGTTTCTATCTCTTGAGCTTCAACTTTGTCACCATCTCTTCTAACATCAAATTGTCTGTGCTTCCACTATCAATAATCAAATCATAGCATTTACCCTCACATTTGTATCTAGTGCGAAATAGGCTCCTCCTTTGTTCATTTTCATTCTCACCACTCAACATGACTCTTCTGTTAATCAGTGTTTCTCCTCTTTTAGCATCTTCTAAATTTGATGATATGGCATCTTTATCTACATGCACAACTTTGACCTGGCCTTCATTCCTCCTATGTGTCTTTCCTTGGCATTGAGGACATTCAAATGCCCTATGACCTTCTTCTCCACAGTGAAAATATGTTCCACGGAAGCCTCCTCTTCCTGAATCTTGTCCTCTTCCTCTTCCTCTTTGATCTCTATTATTCTGATCTTGGAAACAATTGGAATTGTTTCCTCTCTGATTTTGACTACTACTAGTCTCATCCTTCTTTTTTGGATCTTCATTTTGGCCTCCATATGACCGTCCTCTAGATCGTCCACTGGGACCTCTTCCATTTTGTCTGCTCTTGAACTTCTTGTTTAGCTTTTCCTCTACTTTTAGAGAAAACTAGTATGCCTCTTCAATACTGTTCATTCGAACCAGATTCATCTCCTCCTGAATGCTCAGCCTTAACCCATTAAGGTAATGAGAAACTTTCTCCTTGTCAGCTTTTGCATGGCTTGTTCTGATGAGATTTCGATAGAACTCCTCTGTATACTCTCGAATGGATCTTCTTGCTTGCTTCAAACTTTGCATCTTCTTCAGTAGGTCAAGCTCATAATCAACATGAATGAACTACCACTTTAATTGATCCACCATTCGATCCCATTTTATGATTTTATCTTTCCCTCTTCTATTTCACTCCAATTGAATCTCTTGCCACCAGATCTTTGGATGACCTTTCAGTCTGGCATTCATGAATTTGACCCTATCGGGATCCTCAATATCTTCATACTCAAAATATTCTTCACATTCATTGATCCAATCGATGAACTCCTCTGGTTTAAGATTTCTTGAAAATGCAGGAACCTCAATTTTAGGTCTTTTTCCGATCTTGGAAATGGTTGGAAAAAGTCTTTCTTCCTCGTGGTTCACAACTTTGACTTCTCCTTCTTGATCTTCTTCTTCGGCTTCATCCTCGCTTTCGTCTCTGACATTAAGGTTCATTCCTCTATGAATCTCCTCTTGCAATGCTTGCACTTGTCTCTGGAGTGCTCTAACTTTAGGTGTTACAACACTACCTCTTCCGCCATGTTCCCTTCATGGAGGCATTTTCACGATGCGTGCTGAAACCCTAACTACGGTCCTGGTGCAAAATACCTCACAGTCGGCAATCTATTTACACACTTAGGAATTGCTGCTCTGATACCACTTGATGAAGGGTGCTCCCCTAAATACCACAAACACATAACAAAAATAGAGAAACAACAACAATATGCAAGAACATAAAATTGGCTTCTTATTATCTCCACAAATGTGGAATTACAAACTTTCAAAATTACAATATGCAAAGCCACATGGGCATTCCCTTACAATATTCTATAGGACAAAGCCTCAAATTAATACCCAGATCTACTACCTAAAACTATCCTAGACAACACTACGGGCTTTCTTTATATAGGCATTTTCCACCGCCCAAGAAGGTTCCAAAAATTTAGCCCTTAGGGAGGACCAAACTTAGAATTATATTATTTTTCAATTTATTACATCAGAGTCGGCTCAAAATAACTTTTGAAACCCGAACATAAATTTTGAAGGAAAATTATTTTCTGCCATTTCAGGTGGCCCGACTTCCGGAGACCATAAGTCATCACCAGTTGATCAATTGGTTGATGCACCATTGTTTGATGATACACCAATGCAAATAGAATTCTGAAATGGCCATTCAGAATGCATGGTCTAGTAACTAATGATGACTACAGAGTGTCTAGGTTGCAAGAACTTGAACTACTAGATGAGTGTAGACAAGCAGTGTATGATCATCTTAGAGTATATCAGAAAAGAATGTTCAGAGTCTACAACAAGAAAGTCAGACATAGAAAACTTTAGGTTGGCAATCTAGTCTTGAGAGAGAATCCTAAAAATCAATCACATCAAGAGCGCAAAGGGAAGTTTGAACCCAACTAGTTGGGTCCCTTTGTTATCACTGCTATTTTTGGATCTGGTGCCTATCAACTCTCAATGATTGAAGGAGAACAGCTCCAAGAACCAATCAACATTGTCCATCTAAAGAAATTCTACGCCTAAGGCATTTAGTATTCAAAAATGTCCTGAAAAAATCATAAAAATCAGAAAAAGTCCTTAAAAAATGATCATCCTGGTGAAAACCTAGCAAATAGGCACCTTGATGTATCACAAAAAAATCAAAAAATATCAAAAGTATAAAAAAATTGAAAAAAAATGAAAAATACAAAAAAATGAGAAAAAGAAAAAGTGCCTTGGTGAAAACCTAGAAATAGGCACCTTGGTAACAAAAATAGAATCTCTACCAAGATGGTGAAAACCTGGCAAATGGGTGCCACTTGTTTAAAATCTCTATCTATCAGTGCAATCTTGGTCTTTCCCAGCTTTCAGTTTGCTTTAGTCTATATATATCCTTGTTTCAATAAAGTCGGTCTGTACACCAATTGGAAAAAGCATCTATCTCCTATCAATGTTCAAACTTGGGGGCAATCAAAGTCATATCCTATAGTCCTCAGTATCTTAGACGTGTCATATCCATTTAGGGTCATTTGAAGCTACATCTGAGTCCGTCTATCTTTCTCCTTTCTAGAAAGGATTTTGCATCTACAACAATGCAATCAAACATCAACACAAACGAAAACTATCTATGCTTCACATGATTTTATCTCCTTGTATGCTTACTGATTTGCATTGATATTTTTGCATATTGTGTCATTTCAAGCTCTTCGATGATGTCCTTTATAGGATTTAGAGAGTGATGACTAGGGGCATAATCTTTTCTTTTTTTTCTGCTTTGAGTGAAAATCTAACAACTTTGGAAATTATGGATTGAAATGGTGTCCATCTGTAAGAGCCTCCATCTCGTATTGGATGGCCATGTGTACCTCAACCATTGATACCCAGAAAATTCAAGGAATTTTGATCTAACTATTGTCTTTTTGAGTGAAATCTTACTCCTACTATGAAACTTGATCTTACCTAAGGATGTGAATGATAAAGGGTCACTACGGGTAATTCACATTGGAGACAAGAATGAATTTTGCAAACTATTTGGTGTGTTTGTTTTGCAAGGCGTATTCAAGTCATCACAACATTTGTGTTCTGACGCTTATACCAATTGCTATATCAAAATGGACATGATATTCAAGTCATCCTGGCGTTTATGCCTTGGTGCTTATATCTAATCCAGCATTCTGAAAACAAAATCAATATTCCCATGTCCATGGTTATCTAGCCAGTGGGCGTTGTATTGGCTTTGGCGCAAAAATTAATATTCATATATTCATAATTTCCTAACTAGTGGATGTTCTATTGATTTATCTGGTTACCTAATAAAAATTTAGTGATGAAAAAGACCGACACATGATCAGTGACTAAGTCCTAGGTCTTAGGTTTGCATCTCATTGTGCACTTTGCATGATTGCATTTATCTCATGATTGCCTAAATCAGCTTGACACTTAAATGATTCTTCACAACAATGCTTAACATGACACAAGGATTGATCATTGTATGAAGGTCCCTCTAATGAAACAGCAAGTAGAATCCATTTTCAGGATCAAAATCAAAATCTGAGATCATTTATATTGTCAACTGCTTGCATAATCGACCTTCAATCATCATAGAAATCCAAATTTCAACTTAACTGATTATCTTACATCAAATTATCAAAATTTCAACTCGGTCAACCATGGTCAACTCATGGTCAAACCTAGTCAAACTTGGTCTTTAGGACCTCCAAAGGAGGCAAAACGCATCTCCAAATGTGCACAACCACTTCTCAAATCAATTAACATGCTTCTAATCATTCAAACACTGACTTTTCTTGCCAGATTTTGATTTTCATCCTGAAGGGGGCATGGTATTGCACATCATTAACTAAGTCTATAAATCAAATATTTCCTCAGTAATCAAGACAACAACCACGTCTAGTTGTTTATTCATCAAAAGACCTCGTCGCTTGGGGCACATCGCTTGGGGCATATCAAATTCATCGAGATCCATATCAATCTGGTATCCTTATCAATCTTGTAAATTGTATCAGCTTTTCATAACCATCAACTCATTAGTGTTATTTCCTTGGTTCTTCATAACTGAAGGGTTCGGATGTGATACCATTTTGATTCCTTTGGACAATCAGGTCTAGAATCAAGTCACTCACTTCTTCATAATCATAAAGTTCAGAATCGGGCATTTTGATACTTTTTCATAATCATCGGTTCATTGTTGCTATAGATGACATCATCATGATTCTTGGTCAACTAGGACCTGAATCAGCTTTTCCAATCTTTCAATCAGTTTCTGTCTCAAAATTGGTTAATCTCTCAGAATCTTTCATCATCATCAAAAATAGACTAATCTTTGAACCACTACGCTTCGCACAATAATTCAAAGAGGGGCAAAATGTAATACCCCAAAAATGGGCTATAGGTTCATTAACCTCCAACATCATCAAATCGAACAAAATCGACATCAAAGTCCTAACCTAAGGCACATCTGCACATCAGTTTATCAAAAACCTAATTTATTATCTTAATTCTACATCAAGGAATATTCCTTGAATATTCCCAATTTATCATAATTATCTTTAACTAGATATTATTTGGCGATAAATGTCATTATTTATCTTAAATTTGATTAATTGAATATGATGAATATTTAATGAATTAATTTAATTCTGCCACTTAATTATTTAATTAGATTTAATTACATTTATTCCTAATTAATATTGTTTTTATTTTGACAATAAATCAAAATTCCTACAAACAATCAATTGAATATTTATTTAATTGATTTAAAATCAAAGTTATCAACTTTAATGATTTAATTGGAATAAAGTTTGATTTAATAATTAATTGACCCATAAATCAATTATTTTAATTCAAAATTAGTTAAGTGGAAAATAAATCACTTTATTTATTAAATTAATTCATATTAAATCATGCACAATCAGAAAAGGAGTTAACTTTAAATCAATTTTCAATTTCAATCTGTTAACTTTCTAAACTCAACATCTGATGATGAGTTGAAAAGGAGAACTAAACTCTATTTTGAGATAAAAACTGCTTTTGCATGATTTTATGAGTTTATTTATTCTTAATTTCTTGTTAACTCAAAAATCAACCTGATTTTATCAAGAGTGATTTATGGTTTTTCTTATGCATCCTCAAGCCCTGTATTTCTATAAAATCAAGGCTCAGCTCTTCACAATATACCAACTCTCAAATTTGCACAATTACTCTGGTGAATTTGCATCTGAAGGATCGAGCACTTGCGACAAGCGATTTGTGAGATTTTTCATTGTTAGTCATAAGCATTCATAGCTTTTCATAGCATATCATAGCATTCATTCATATCATTCTTAGTTTAAATCCGCATACCATTTCATTCAATTCTAGATTAGTTTCATACATATTTTCATTCTAATTGTATACAAAATCCAAAAAAAAAGAAGATTAATCTGCATTCGTACGGTTTTTCATTCTTTTGCATTCAAATCCTTCATTTAGGTGTTGCATTGTCACTAATCTCAATCTAATCTGAGAATACATACTCGCACCTACTAGAAGGCAGTAAATCACCTGGTTAGCTTAGTTTCAATTACTTACAAATTTCAATTTTGCTAACCTCTAATGTTTTATTAAAGTGTTGTGTCTACAACTAGGTACAATTTTCACACGCACAAGCTATATTGTTCTTATTTGCAGATTTCCTGATTTGCTAACCTCTAATGTTTTACTAAAGTGTTGTGTCTCCAGCTAGGTACAAAATTTACACGCACATTTCTAGCACCCACCGTGGGGCCCTAAAATGGGTTTCCATTCTTTTCTATCAATTTCTCTCAAAATTGTGATTTTTATTTTATGTCTGTATAATTTTCATATGACATTTGACAGATTGTCGTACCAAGACCCCCTGATTGTCATACGACAATTGGCAATTCTGACAATCATGTTGGTTGTTTGGTATTATTTTTTGGGAATTACTTTGTCATGTGCGTATTGACCCACTGTCGTTTCATGCCTAGGTTGTCGTACGGGAGGTAGCACACTATCGTACAAGTTTTCATACCAGAATTTCAATTGTCATACCAGATTTCTAGATTGTCTTTCAGATTTCATTTTTGGATTTGGATTGACAACTAACCCTAACAATTGATATTTGTTGTTTTTAATTGGTACTTGTTGTTTTGGCTCACAAAAAAGCGTAACAAAATTGAAAATAAGGTAAAATATACTAAGCACATTGCATTGGAACTGAGCTATTCTGCTACATCTGATAACATTTCGATTTGGGACATAAAATGAACCTCTCACATGTTTATCTTAAGTGTCTCTTGCTTTCATAAATCACACATTCATTTTGGGCTCTAAAATAACATAGATTTTCTTTCTACATATCTGTTACACATAGTAATTAAGCCCTATGAACACTATTTGTGGAGTTCTTGAGGGAGTGGGCTTCATTCTCTTGTTTTGCATGTGAAGCTCTTTTCGAAGATAGATCCCCTTGTAGGTAGGGAGGATACTATTATTATCTCATGGTCTTACTTGGTTCAGTCATCAACTTTGATCAGTATGTTCTCTCTTGGACCCACTTAGAGAGCTCGGTAGACATTGTTGTTGACATCATGAACCTTGGTGAGGTGGTTTCAGTCTTAGCATGTCAATTGATCTATTTTCTATGTTTTGGTGAAGTGAAGAGGATGGAGGATTATCCTCTACTCCCTTTTTGGGTAGTATCAGAAACTCACATCCTTGAATCTAAACTAAGTCCCCTTATGGTCCTTTTTGTATATCTCCTTTTAGAGAGGGTTAACCATAGTGGACATTCCCTTTATTGGGTCAACCACGTGGACAGAACCTCAAGTGGTAATAGCCATTTTCATCATGGTAGCAACAACCTCTATATAAATGTCCTTGTGGAAGAAATCTCCAAGGTGTAGTCTCTTGTTGGGCTATCAAATCTACTCAGTAGCTCCTAATTGATTAAATTCTTGGATTGTGTCAAAACCTTGGTGCACCTAGATTAAATTTCACCCTCTTGAGATTACAAAATTTGTAGAGTTAGACCATTACTAAGAACCCTAGTGCAACCAAATTTTTATTTTCTAGGACTATGTGTGTGCTTGCAAAACATTTTGAGAACATACAAAAGTAGCATTCTTAGGGATTAGAACAATCTTGTTCTTGTGCAACATTGCTTTGTCCCTTGCTCATTATTTGAAGATGATTTCTTGCTCCCTTGATTACTGTTCTACGTGCCTGATATCTACTTGGTTACTTAAAATGAACAAACCCGAGACAAACTGCTATACAGATCTTCAAACCTGGATAGAGAAATTTGCAAACATCTGATACTGAAAACACTAAAAATTGAAAAATTGCAAAATCTGGAGCAAAAATCATTTCTGGTGTCAAAATTCATCTTGGAATTTCAAAACTCGTATGAGTTTTCCCAACTCTCATGCCAAAACCCCCAAAAAGTCGTACGGGAGACTGTATACTGTCATATGAGTGTTGTCACAAAAACCAAGCAAAATCAAAACTTGGTGTCAGTTGTTATATGAGCTTTGTCAATTGTCATGCCAGAGCTAACCCAAACTCATACGAGCCTGGAGAAACTCGTATCAAATTTTTACCAAAGTTGCCAGGAAATCTTCAAAATTTGTCAGAAATCCAATTTTTACAGCCAACTTCCAGATTCTGTCAAAAAATTCATTGTGTCAGGAATAGAGCAAAAACTAGAAGAATCCAACCAATTTTCCAAAAGTGGTCTCTTGAGTTTGATACAGTCTTCTGATTTATCAATTTGAATCACATTCATCCTGTGTCAAAACCTTGTCAAACCATCTTCTAAATCAATCCTCAAAATGGCTAAGTGTTGTGAGCTCATGTCCATCATCTTTTGGGTGTCTACCCATACATCTAGGGCACAATATCCTTCATTTAGGTCTAAATCAATCTTCAAACAACCTAATCTTGACAAGGTTACGTCATTCAATCTTCTTGAAACAAGTCATTCTCCAGTTGTCTTAATCTTGTTGTTTTGCTTCACCCAAGGTTAATGGTGGAAACTAGAGCTTCCTCACAAATAAAATAAGGAGAACAACCCAGATTCTCTTCAACAACATCATCTGTGATTGCTCAAACATTTCATCATCCTTACAACACCAATCTATTCAAAGAAGACACTCTTGGCAATATTTACTTGAAAGGTGGTTACGTCACACCTCCTGTGTTGGTTCACAGAGATAATCAATAAACTCTACATCAATCAATCCCTGGTAGTCCTCACAACAACATGATGTCTCAAGGAGGAGGAAACCAAGGTTCTCAAGGTCATCAGTCTAATCATGGAAGAGATCCAAAAAAAACACAATTTGAAATTGAGCGGTATAGAAATGATGATGACTTTAAAAAAATGATGAAACATTTCTTACAAGAAGAGAAAGAAACCTACTTCTTAGAACTAGCTCGACAAGGAGCCAAACTTCCTCCAAACTTTAATGTTGAAGATATTCTCACTCAAGAGGAAGAAACTCCTATCACAGCCATGATGAAATAGATGCATGCTATGCAAGTCAAGTTAAACAAGATGGAAAAAGAGAAAGAACCTAAAGAATTTTCTATGGAGGCTCTATGCCCCTTTCCATTTGATAAAAACTTATACATGCCACCATTCCCAAAAAGAGTGGAGATACCGAAATATGATAAGTATGATGGAAACTCTAATCCTCAAGATCATGTCAGAGAATTATATACTCAATCCATGGAGTTTATGCATGAACTAACCTACCTAATGCATCTTTTCCCTCGATCTCTGGGAGGGTCAGCCATTCAGTGGTTCTCTAATATGCCGCCAACAATCAAAACCTTTGAGGAGTTGATCAAACTATTCTACCAACAATACTCCTACAATATTCAACATCCAATCACCATGATCGATATCTGCAATCTGAAACAAAAGACAAGAGAACCCTTCCTGACTTTCCTCAAATGATGGAGGAAGAATTTTTCACTCTATGCTCGATCTATTCCAAAAATTGAAAAACTCAAAATCTTCATCAACAATCTGATTCTGAAACTCAATTATCATCTACAAATGCAAAATCATACTTCTTTTGAGAAAATGGTAGAAAATGCCATAAAAATTGAAAATGTGATTTCTCATAAGGGAGACATATCGATTAACAAAGATAGTAAGTATGAATTTGCTTCTAGTTCCAACAACAAAGACAAAGTCAAATTTTGGAACAAGAACAAGAATGTTGTGATAGATGGCATTGTCAATCACATCAGTGCTCCATCAAAGGCACCCGCATTCAATCTCACCATGGGCACTCAAGCCATAAAAGCTTCTCAACAAAAGGCATATGAATCTACTAAAAATTCTAATGACTATAAGCCATGGGTTACAAAACCAAAGTGTGAGTTCACTCCTTTGGGTGAGTCCTTTGAATATACCATGAAAACGCTATTGGAAAACAAAATCATCATGTTGCCTAAGAGAAAACCATATGATCCTAAAGTTAAGCCTAGATGGTGGAAAGAGACCGATTTCTGTGACTTCCATTGAAACAAAGGTCATAAAACCAATAACTCCATGTGCTTAAAACATCTCATTCAAGACAAAATTGATGAAGGAGAAATTTTAAATGACAATCATAAAACCAACAATGATCATACAGCATTCACTGAACTATTTCTGAAGCATAATCAAGGAGATTCATCTTCTAAGCCTAACATGGGTACTAAGGTCAATTACGCCTACTCTGGAAATAATGATGTCATTAACATGGTTGAACCATGCCTATCTAAACATTGTAATGTCATCACTATTGTGAAAAAGGATAGAGATAATCAATCAACAAATGCAGTAACCTGATCACAAGCTCAGGTACACCTACAAGGATAAAACTTGAGTTCATCAAATGCCCCTAAAGTGCCTTTCAATCTTTCATCTACTTCTAAATAGAGGGCTGCCTCAAAATCAACTCCTAAAGAGACCAGAGTGACATCATATAGTATTGTCCAATAACTCCAGCATACCAATGCAAAAATATCCATGTTTGAGTTGCTTCAGATATCTCCTGCTCATAGGGCCATTCTAGATAAAGCTCTTCTCGGCTCCAATGTTCCTGATAATCTCAATCTAGATAGATTCCAAACTATGGTTGGTCATTTGACATCACCCTAGTATATCTCCCTTTCAAAGGAAGATGACAATTCATTGAGTCATCTGCATAATCAGCCCTTGCACATTGAAGTCTTGATCCAAAATTGTCATGTCAAACGTGTGTTGATAGATGGAGGCATTGAGCTAAAATTTTTTTCTTGCAAATTGATCACACAAGTAGGACTATTAGAAGATTTTATTTATCCTAAAAAGAAGATAACCATAAAAGCATATGATGAGCAAGAAAGATCTTCCAAAGGAACAATTGTCCTGCCTATCAGAACAGGACCAATTATCAAAGACATCACCTGTCAAGTTCTAGATCTTCCTTTGGCTTACAAAGTTCATCTAGGGAGAGCTTGGATACATAAAATGCAAGCTATTCCATCAACATACCATCAATGTGTAAAGTTTCGTTATGATGGAGTAGAGGTAACGATTCCAACTGACATATCTACATCTTGCAATGCCTTGAAAGAAAGTGTTGACAAACTTGTTCCACATAATAGAGAATCTTTCCCCAAGCAAATAGATATTGCATCAACATCCAAGATGGAAGACATTTCCAAAGAAGTCAAAATCAAGGATACGAGCATGGGAGAATATACTATGGAACCAGTCTTATCTCTCACATCTCTCCCGTTGTCCCCAAAATCTTATGGAGAACCTTCAGACAAGGTGAAACCTATAGCTAAAGAATCATAGGTCTTATTTAATCAAATTTTTATCACAGAGAAAGTGTCCAAGCAAGAATTTGATGAGGAAGAAGCTATATTAGCATGGTTATACAAAGATGAATCTCAATCCCAGATAGTTTAGAAATGTGACTCTAAAGCGCCTAAAATCCCTGTCAAATCTTATGGACCAGGTCATAAACTCATGTCTAAAATGGGATACACTGGAAAAGGACCTCTTGGAACAAGAGGCAAAGGCATTGTAAAACCAGTTGAACACTATGGAAGGATGACCAAAGATACTACAGGCCTGGGATATCAAAAGAAGCCTTTTCATCTCAGCAAAAATTCTCCACATGTCTTAGAGAAGATTAAACCATCAATAGAAACTTAGCTAGAGGAAGAAACACCACAATCAGATAGTGATGATTTAGACACCACTAATCTTATTTCTTATGAATGTTTACCTCAAGAAATACTAGATCTTCTTAAAGATGAAGAAAAAATTAAAGAGAATATCAATGTAGTAGATACATAAGAACCTACTACTAAAAAAGAAGGTAAACCTACCACAATAGCTAAACACTTGGGATACAATAGTGATTCTAAAATAGACTCCCATGAATATGAATTCCACTCAGAATCTGAAGGCAATCTTGCTTGGGGGATTCATCCTGACTTTACACATGTTCTCAAATTTCCTAGAGATCAAGATGAAGAATCAAATGACTATGAATGGGGATTTATTCTAGAAGAGGATGAGCTTATAATGGAAAAACAAATTGATGTCATTCACCAATATTCACCTAAAACCAATGTGAGTCTAGAGTGAAATGACAAAATTAGTGAGTCTGATCCACTTATGGCTAAAGTGGAATCAAATAATGACATTGAGGCTATTCATGAATTGAACATTCTGAGTAGTAATATCACCTTTGAATTTGAGATTTGGGTTAGGACCAATGATGACAACACCATATTCTTGAACACCATATCCCAATCCTCCCCTACATTGACTATCCAACATCCAGAGCTTATAGACCAAACAGCTACCGATCCAAACTGAGATATCCACACCTTCCCGACTGACTATGCCCTTGCTTGCTACCTCAATGCGGTGGAACCTATGACAACTTCCATTAGTGAACCTAGCATTAGCATGATAGAGTCATATATCAAATATCTCAGTCAAAAAGACAAAAGAAAAAATAAAAAGAGTTCTAAGGGTGAAAACCACTTTGTGGTAGTCTCAAAACCTAAAATAGTAAAAACAAAAGACATATCCGAAGGTGGAAAGCTCTCTGAGGCACCTAAGGATGAGATATTTGATGTCCTTTTGAGTCATTTACAGGATAGATCTCCAGTATTGATAGAACCTAATCAATCTACCAACTTGGGTACAACAGAGGAACCACAATTGATTCATGCAGAAAAATCCCTATCAGAGGAAGAGAAACAAGCATTCACTACTTTCTTGACAAAAAAGAAAATCAACTACGCATGGAAGTACTCAGATATGCTAGAGTTAGATCCAAATCTGATAATGTATCATCTTTCTATAGCTCTAGGAGTCAAACCTGTTAAACAAAAATTGTGAAAGATGCATCCACATGTTGCGCTCCTAGTCAAAGCTAAGCTAGAAAAGTTACTAAAAGTTAGGTTTATCCAGGTCATAGATTATGCAGAGTGGATCTCCAACATTGTTCTATTATCAAAACCTGACAAATATATTAAAGTATGCACAAACTTTAGAGATGTAAACAAAGCATGCCCTAAGGATGACTTTCCACTACCAAACATCGATATGATAGTGGATATGACTACGAGCTTTGAAAATGTATTCTTTAATGGATGGTTTCTCAGGATACAACCAAATCAAAATTGCTCCAGAAGATCAAGAGAAAATAGCTTTTACATGTGCATGGGGTACTTTTTGTTGGAATTTCATGTCATTTGGTCTTAAGAATGCCAGTGCTACATATCAAGGGGCTATGACATCCATCTTTCATGATATGATGCATCGAACTATGGAAGACTATCTTGATGACACCTTAGCTAAGTCTATGATAAGATCCAAACATTTGAATGATTTGAGCAAAATAGTAGATAAAATGGAGAATTTTAGTCTTAGACTGAACCCCAAAAAGTGTGCTTTTGGTGTTACTTCTAGAAAGCTCCTAGGTTACATTGTTTCAAAGAAAGGCATTGAAGTAGATCCTACTAAAGTCAAACCTATCATGGAGATGCAACCTCCCAAAAATATCGGTCAAATGAGAACTTTACAAGGAAGAGTTCAATCAATCAAATGTTTCATATCTCAGCTAGCAGACATATCACAACCTTTCACAAAAACATTACATAAAGGTGTGACTTTTGCATGGAATGAGGAGTGTGAAAAGAATTTCAATCATATCAAGCAATATCTATCAAATCCTCCTATTTTGATGCCTCCTATTCAAGGGAACCCATTGATTCTATATGTCTCTACCATAGATACATCACTAGGGGCATTACTAGCACAACATGATGAAAACAAAAAGGAGAGAGCTATTTACTACATCAACAGAGCATTGGTAGCATATGAGAAGAACTATTAAATGATTGAGAAAGCTTGTCTAGTTGTGATCTTTGCATCAAAGAAATTGAGACACTACATGTTAGCTCATACTACACAATTAATAGCTAATATTGATTTACTAAAGTAACTACTAAGCAAAGTTGTCCTCACAGGTAGATTAGCTAAATGGGTGATGCTATTGAGCGAATTTGACATAGAATATGTTGAGAGAAAAGCTATTAAAGGACAAGTCATTGCAGACCAGCTGGCCGAAGCACCATTGTTTGTCGATACACCATTATAGATGGAATTCCATGATTCATCTATCATGCACATATCTTCTAGGACTTGGCATCTTTTCTTTGATGGATCTTACACACATAATGGATCTGGAGTAGGCATATTATTCATAACACCACAAGGTTATTCAATACCTAAAGCATTCAAAATAAAATTTCCTTGCACAAACAATATTGTTGAATATGAAGCTCTACTTAATGGCATGAAGATAGCAATTGAGTGGTGAGTAATATATTTGCACATTCATGGAGACTCACAGCTAGTCATACACCAAGTCAATGATGTGTACCAAATGAAAGATGAGAAACTTGTTCCATACAAATGCATGGTAGATGACTTAAAGAAATAAATCATATCTATCACGTTTGAGTATATTCCCAGAATGGAGAACAAGGCTACTGATGCTATGGAAACACTATCATCTCTACTACAGCAGCCCGAACATGAGCTACGTTATGAGTTCCTGGTGGAAGCATTGTCATTTCCTGCATATGATTCCCCTGAAACCCACATGATCTGCACTGTTGTTGGTCATGATTCTTCCATATACAAAAACATATACTCCTACCTTAAAGACCAAATCATCCCTGATACCTTCAACCACCATGAGAAATGTTACCTTATCCGAAACGCATCACGATATGTCATCATTGGTAATGATCTATACAAACAGAACCTAGATGGTACGCTACTTAGGTGTTTAGAACGTGAAGATTCTCAACATGCATTAGAGGAAGTCCATGATGGTATACATGGATCACATTCCAATAGTTTAACACTAGCTCATAAACTTATTAGGACTGGCTATTATTTGCCTAAAATGGAAAAAGAGGCTATCAAATATGCTAAGAACTGTCAAAAGTGTCAAGTACATGGAAACTTGATTCATGCACCAGGGAGAGATCTTATTCCCTTTACTACACAATGGCCTTTTCAACAATGGGCATTTGATCTGATAGGTGCTATTTATCCACATTCTTCCAATGGACATACCCATATCATTACAACTACAGACTATTTTACAAAATGGGTAGAAGCAGTCCCTTTGACTCAAGCAACTGGCAAACAAGTCTCAATGTTCATCCTAAAGTACATCATATGTCAATATGGTATTCCACATTCAATAGTCATAGATAATGGTGGCCAATTCAAGAACAAGGACCTAGATTCCTTATGCTCAAAATTCAAGATAACACAACATTGGTCGTCCATATACTATCCTTAGGGGAATGGACATGCAGAGGCATCAAACAAGAATCTATTGAAAATCTTCCATCGTACAATTAATAAAATAGGAAGGAACTGGAATCTCATGATCAATCCAGCTCTTTGGGCCTACAGAACAAGTATTAGAATGCCCACTAGGGCTACATCATTCACTTTCATTTATCATTCTGAAGCAGTACTACCTATTGAGGTTGAAATATTATCACTAAGAATCAAAATGCATGGTCTAGTAACTGATGATGACTACAAAGTGTCTAGGTTGTAAGAACGTGAACTACTAGATGAGTGCAGACAAGCAGCATATGATCATCTCAGAGTATATTAGAAAATAATGTCTAGAGGCTACAACAAGAAAGTTAGACATAGAGAATTTCAGGTTGGTGATCTAGTCTTGAGAGAGAATCCTAAAAATCAATCACATTGAGAAAGCAAGGGGAAGTTTAAACCCAACCGGCTGGGTCCCTTTGTTATCACTACTACTTTTGGCTCTGGGGCCTATTAACTCTCAATGACAAAAGGAGAATAGCTCCGAGAACCAATCAACGTTCTCCATTTGAAGAAATTCTATGCCTAAGGCATTCAGTCTATGATACAATATCCTGAAAAAATCATAAAAATCGGAAAAAGTCCTGAAAAAATGAACATCTTGGTGAAAACCTAGAAATAGGTGCCTTGATGATTCACAAAAAAAATCAAAAAATGAAAAAGTAAAAAAAAATTGAAAAATGGAAAAATATAAAAAAAAATGAGAAAAAGAAAAAAGTACCTTGGTGAAAACCTGGAAACAAGCACCTTGGTAGCAAAAATAGAATCTCTGCCAAGATGGTGAAAACTCAAAAAATGGGTGCCACTTGTTCAAAAATGCTTCATCTATCAGTGTGATCTTGCTCTTTCCTAGCTTTTAGTCCTACTTTAGTTTGTGCATATCTCCTGATTTGTTTTCGCATCCTGTTTTCAATAAAGTCAGTCTGAGCACCAATCAGCAAAAGCATCTATATCCTATCAATGTTTTAAACTTGGGGGCAATCAATGTCATATCCTATGGTCTCCAGTATACCTCAGATAAGTCATATCCAATTAGAGTCCTTTCAAGGCTACATTCAAGTCAGTGTGTCTGTCTCCTTACCAGAAAGGATTTTGCAATCAAACACAAACAAACATCAACAACAAACTGAAAACAATCTCTGCTTCATTGCTTTTATCTCCTTGTATGCTTACTGGTTCACATTGAGATTTTTGCATATTATGTACCCTTGAGCTTTTCAATGATGTCCTTCATAGGATTTAGAGAGTGATGACTAGGGGCATAATCTTTTCTTTATTTTCTACTTTGAGTGAAAATCTAACTTTGGAAATTCTAGATTGAATTGGTGTCCACTATAAATGCCTCCATCACGTATTGGATGGCCATGTGTACCTCAACCATCGATACCCGGATGCTTCAAGGAAGTTTGATCTAAATATTGTCTTTTTGAGTAAATTCTTACTCCTACTATGAAATGTCATCTTACCCAAGGATGTGAACAATAAAGGGTCACTATGGGTAATTCACAACAAATTTAGAATGATCTCTCAACTGCTTGGTGTGTTTGTCTGCAATGCGTATTTAGGTCATCACAACATTTATGTTCTGATGCTTATACAAATTGCTATATCAAAATGGACGTGATATTCAAGTCATCCTGGTGTTTATGCCTTGGTGCTTATATCTAATCTGACATTCTGACAAAAAGTCCATATTCATATGTCCATGGTTGTCTAGCCAATGGGCGTTGTATTGAGTTTTGACGTAAAAATCAATATTCATATGTCCATGGTTGTCTAACTAGTGGACATTGTATTGATTTATCCAATTACCTAATAAAATATTTAGTGATGAAAATGACCGACAAATGATCAGTGACTAAGTCCTAGGTCCTAGGCTTGCATTTCATTTTGCATGTCACTTTGCAATTTGCATGATTGCATTTATCTCATGATTTTTGAATTAGCTTGATGCTTAAACAATTCTCTAAAACAATGCTAAACATGACACAAGGACTGAATCTCACATGAAGGTCTCTTCATAGATCAGCAAGCAGTCACCATCCTGGGTTAAACATCCTTTTTGACAAATGACAGAGTACTTGTCTTCATCAATACCTGCAAAATATATCATGTGTATCACTGCATTTACATTACATATCATAATCATCCCATTACATTCATTGCATTACATACATGTACATCCATAAATCATAAAACAAATCATACATTTCCATAGTCCATAATCAATTGCATTGCATAATCCATATATTTGAAATAAAATATTGCATTGCATATTCCATACATTCTACACTAATCAAATCATTTTACACATTTACATCACATGATATAATCATCATAAAAAAAATGACAAGTACATATGAAGTCACAACCCAAAAATTGATCTCATATATATCATAAACCTCAGAATAGTCAGGGGTGCACTAATGGCACAATATAGAAAAGAATGAGCTCCTCAGAGCTATCAGATCAAATCAATGTATGGAAAAAATAACAAAAACAATTATAATACTAAGGCAAATCAGTTGTCTACCTGCTCCTCTACATCTAGTGGTGGTGGGGTAGGTGCATCTAGCGATGGATCAGCCCTTGGTGCTCTAGCTCCCTCAGAAGCAACCATGTACTGAGAGTATGTAGGCACTCTCTGGGTAGCAGGTATAATCACATAATATGCAGAAACATAGTAAGAGGCCTGACTAGTCTGATGAATGACCTCAGCCTGCAACCATCTTACGTCTACCTCTCACTCTAATCTATGTCTCTCAGACTCCCTCAACTGGATCTCCAATGTGGCACTCTACAATCTCAAGTCCCTAATTTGTGTTCGGAGTCACCTTATAACATCTTGAGGTGTCTGCCTCAGTCCAAGATATTCCTTACTTGTCGGTACCTCTACATCCTCCATAGGATAATTAGCAGCCTCCACTCTACGCACCTTGCGGCATCAGACCTCAGCACCTAGATCAAAATTAGGATTATCTTGTATGTCATTAGCACCACCCAGATCTTGTTGAGCACCTAAAATCTCATATGCACTCCCAATGCCTTCCAGTGTGCCACTCTCTCCTCTACTGTATCTCCTCTGAAGAACTATAGGTTGGCCTGCTATAGAACTCTAAGGGCGAGGTGGTCTCGTATGTCCTGCTCCTCTCTGTGGAGTAACAACTACTCTAGGCCTAGGTGGTGTAGGTTGCACCACTGGTATCTAAATATCTTGTCATCTGTAGACTCTACCCATGGGTGCACCTGTCACATATGCTTCCTCCTCCATAGTCAGAATTAGCTCCATTGGATCAGAAAATCTCCTCACAGGATGCTTAGCCAACCAAGCAATAAATGCATCAGTAACTCTTGCATCAACAACCTACGGCCTGTAATCCGAATCTCTGGGCGCATATCCAGTATACTCCTAACTAAAAAGAGCATAAGAGAATCACATTGTCCATCCTAATCCCAACTCTTGAACCAACCGTACATAAGTGGCATAGTCCTATGGTGTATCATGTATGATGCCATACTATCTCCATACATGTGTGATGATGAAACACTCCAAGATAATGGTAGAACATCCTATCAGCACCCGACTCTGACAGAAATATCCAAACTGAGCATGTGCAACTGGCCATGCCTCCACCTATAGGTACAATCTCCAAATGATGAATGTCATGTCATCAAGGACATGCCTCCAATACTCTGTAATGCCCATCTGAACCTATGTGACATATCTTGAATACCATCTATATCAGTGGCTCATGTGACTGCCTACCCTTGCCGCATACAGGCTGACATATCGGGATGTGCTCCCACACCCAAATCTATAGAATCAGTGCACCAGAAGAAAAATATTTTCCCTCATGATACACTATCTCATGCATGTCTGAGAACATGTGTGCAAGTAGGTAGTAACCCCATAGTAGCTCAGAGGCTATAGCCATCAGGTGTGCTACCATCGGGGCCTAGCCCATCAGAAGATTGTTCTGCTGACAGTCAGACATGATGATCCCACTAATCATCTCTGCTATGATACACTCTAGTCTATGCATCTTCCCATATCTTTGTACCAGAGCCTCCTTGATGCAGGAGCATCCTGGGTGTAAGAGAAATCTTGCATCACCCAAAAATATTTTTATTTTTGTATTCAATAAGGGCTATCTTGTGCAGAGCTGCTATTTATGGAAACTTGATGTTTTTAGTAAGTTGGTCATACAATCTTAGAATGTTCTGATTTTACATGTGGAGGTTCATCTCAGTCATATCAGCCTACCAGTAAAGTTTCATGGCTAGATCAGGTCTAGTTTTGAAGATATTGAAGATTTTCGGTATTGGCAGTAGGGTACAAAAACTTTGAACTCAGTTTTGAAGGCTTTAGAGGTCTCAGATGAGGTTGAAAATTTGGATGATAGGCGCTTGCATGAGTCAAGCCTGTAGAGCACTTTGTGACCTTTCTGAAATGGGGTTATCATAGTCAATCGGGTCAACTGGTGATGACTTCTGGCCTTTGGAAGTCGGGCCACCTGAAATGGCAGAAAATAATTTTCCTTCAAAATTTTTGTTCCAGTTTCAAAAGTTATTTTGAGCCGACTCTGATGTAATAAATTGAAAAATAAAATAATTCTAAGTTTGGTCAGCCCTAAGGGCTAAATTTCTAGAACCTTCTCAGGTAGTGGAAAATGCCCATATAAAGAAGGCCCATAGTGTTGTCTAGGAAAGTTCTGGGTAGTAGATCTGAGTATTGATTCAAGGCTTTGTCCTATAGAATATTGTAAGGGAATGCCCATGTGGCTTTGCATATTGTAATTTTGAAAGTTTGTAATTCCACATTTGTGGAGATAATAAGAAGCCAATTTTCTGTTCTTGCATATTGTTGTTGTTTCTCTGTTTCTGTTATGTGTTTGTGGTATTAAGGGGAGCACCCTTCATTAAGTGGTATTAGAGTAGGAGTTCCTGAGTGTGTAAATAGATTGCTGACTGTAAGGTAGTTTGCACCAAGACCATGGTTAGGGTTTCAGTGCGCATTGCAAAAATATCTCCACGAAGGGAACATGGT
Organism: Chamaecyparis obtusa; assembly: GCA_027943335.1. Taxonomy (NCBI): domain Eukaryota; kingdom Viridiplantae; phylum Streptophyta; class Pinopsida; order Cupressales; family Cupressaceae; genus Chamaecyparis; species Chamaecyparis obtusa. Next base: position 63,461 of record BSBK01012826.1, read on the forward strand.
GAAAGAGGTGGTATTGTAACACCTGAGATTAGAGTGCTCCAGAGACAAGTGCGAGCATTGCAAGAGGAGATTTCTAGAGGAACCTTAATGTCAAAGATGAAAGTGAGGATGAAGCCAAAGAAGAAGATCAAGAAGGAGAAGTCGAAGTTGTGAACCAGGAGGAAGAAAGACTTTTTTGGGCCATTTTCAAGATCGAAAAAAGACCTCAGATTGAGGTTCCTGCATTTTCAAGAAATCTTAACCCAGAGGAGTTGATCGACTAGATCAATGAATGTGAAGAATATTTTGAGTATGAAGATATTGAGGATCCTGGTAGGGTCAAATTTGCGAAGGCTAGACTGAAAGGTCATGCGAAGATCTAGTGGCAAGAGATTCAATTGGAGCGAAATAGAACAAGGAAAGATAAAATCACAAGATGGGATCGAATGGTGGATAAATTGAAGCAGCAGTTCATTCCTATTGATTATGAGCTTGACCTACTAAAGAAGATGCAAAGTTTGAAGCAGGCAAGAAGATCCGTTCGGAGTATACACAAGAGTTCTATTGAATCCTCATCAAAATAGGCCATGCAGAAGCTGACAAGGAGAAAGTTGCCCATTACCTTAATGGGTTAAGGCTAAGCATTCAGGAGGAGCTGAATCTGGTTCAAATGAACAGTATTGAAGAGGCATACTAGTTTGCCCTAAAAGTAGAGGAAAAGTTGAACAAGAAGTTCAAGAGCAGACAAAATGGAAGAGGTCACGGTGGACGATCTGGTCGATGGTCATATGGAGACTAAAATGAAGATCCGAAAAAAGAAGGATGAGGCTAGTAGCATTCAAAATTAGAGAGGAAATCATTCCAATCATTTACAAGATCAGAATAATAGAGATCAGAGAGGAAGAGGAAGAGGACAAGGTTCAGGAAGAGGAGGCTTCCATGGAACATGTTTTCACTATGGAGAAGAAGGTCATAGGGCATTTGAATGTCCTCAATGCCAAGGAAAGACACATAGAAGGAATGAAGGCCAGGCCAGAGTTGCACATGTAGATGAAGATGTCAGATCATCAAATTTAGAAGATGCTGAAAGAGGAGAAATGTTGATTAATAGAAGAGTCCTATTGAGTGGTGAGAATGAACCTGAACAAAGGAGGAGCATGTTTCCCACTAGATGCAAGTGTGAGGGTAAATGTTGTGATGTGATTATTGATAGTGGAAGCAATAAAAATTTGGTTTCAGAAGAGATGGTGACAAATTTGAAGCTCAAGAGACAGAAACACCCACATCCATATCAGATTGTCTGGGTGTAGGATGACCACAAGGTCATGGTCAATGAACAGTGCCTGGTAAAGTTCAAGATCAACGGGTACCAAGATGAGGTACTATGTGATATCATATCAATAGATGCATGTCATATGTTGTTGGGTAGACCATGGTAGTTTGACAGATGTGTTGTACATGATGGTCGTGCAAATACCTATTCCCTGACAAAGGATGGAGTGTGACATAAGCTAAAGCCATTGAAGGAGACCAAAGAATAGGTATGTGGTAATGCAAGAATAACATTTGTTGATGGAAGAAAATTTCTAAATGGTATGAGGCATAAGCATGTGTGTTTTGCTTTAATTCTAAAAGTCGGTAAAGAAGAAGTAGAGGATATACATGTAGAGGTTGCAGATTTATTGAATGAGTTTTAGGATATTGTATCTGATAATGTACCTAATAGATTACCACAGGTAAGGAAGATCAGTCATCAGATGGATTTGATTCCAGAAGCTAGCTTTCCAAACAAGGTAGCACACAGAATGACACTAGTAGAAAGTGAAGAGTTGAACAGACAAGTACATGAGTTGTTACAGAAGGGATTGATTCAAGAGAGCCTGAGTCCATGTGTTGTACCAGTAGTATTAGCACCAAAGAACAATGGAGAATGGAGGATGTGTATAGATTTTAGAGAAATAAAAAAGATCACAATCAAGTATAGGTTTCCATTGCCATGAATGGATGATGTTATGGATTGTTTGAGTGGAGCTGTGTATTTCTCAAAGATAGATCTGAAGAGTGGATATCACCAGATTCAGATCAGAGAAGGAGATGAATGGAAGACTACCTTCAAGACCAAGGAAGGACTGTATGAGTGGTTAGTCATGCCTTTTGGGCTAACCAATGCACCGAGCACTTTCTTGCAGCTCATAAATGAGGTTTTGAAAATTTTTTTGGGTAAGTTTGTCATTGTGTACCTAGATGATATTTTGATCTTTAGTAAGACATTGGAAGAGAATATGATGCATATTCATGTGGTGTTTGAGAAGCTGAGAGATGATAAATTGTTGATTAATTTGAAGAAGTGCAGTTTTGTGAAGAAAGAGTTAGTGTATTTGAGATTTGTAGTTTCAACAGAAGTTCTAAAAATGGACCCAGATAAAATACGGGCTATCCTTGAATGGCCTACTCCAAGGAGTGCTACTGAGGTAAGATCTTTTCATGGTTTGGCTAGCTTTTACAAAAAGTTTATTAGAAATTTTAGCAGCATTTGTAGACCCTTGACTGAAACAATGAGATGGGATAGAAAAGAGTTCAAGTGGACTAATGGGGCAGATAAGAGTTTTAAACTGTTGAAATGGAAAGTTACAGAACAACCTGTTTTAGCACTTTCAGATTTTAATAAGGTGTTTCGTAGACTGTGATGCTAGTGGTACTGCAATAGGAGTTGTTATGAGCCAAGAGGATAAACCTATTCTTTATTTCAGTGAGAAGTTAAATGATGCCAAGAGGAAATATTTTATTTATGATCAGGAATTTTATGCTATAGTTCAGGCATTCAAGAAGTGGAGACACTATCTACTTCCTAAAGAGTTTGTTTTGTATACTAATCATCAAGCTTTGAAATATTTGAATAGTCAAAGAAACTTGAATCAAAGGCATTTGAAATGGCTTGAGTTTTTTCAGAGTTACACATTTGTTTTAAAACACAGAAGTGGAAAGTCTAACAGGGTTGTAGATGCTCTTAGCACAAGGAAACTATTGCTGATAGAAATGTAGATTGAAGTGGTTGGGTTCAAAGAACTCAAGAATTTGTATCCAGAAGATTCTAATTTTGGTGAAGCTTGGAAAGATTGTAAAGAACCTGTTACTCTAGATAGAATGAAGTGGCTGGATTTTATCATCCAAGATGATATGCTATTCAAAGGGAGTCAATTGTGCATTCCACAAAGTTCTATGAGGGAGAATATCATCAAGGAGAAGCATAGCGGAGGATTGGCTAGAAATTTTGGTTGTGATAAAATGCTTTCTTTGGTCAATGAGAATTATTATTAGCCACAGTTGCAGCAAGATGTTAAGAAGTTTGTACAGAGTTGCAAAGTATGTCAGTTGGCAAAAGGAGTGAAGCAAAATAAAGGGTTGTATCAGCCATTACCTATACCATAGAAGCCTTGGGAGGATATCAGTATGGACTTTGTTCTTATTTTACCAAGGACACAGGGGGGACATGATTGAATTTTTGTGGTAGTTGACAGATTTTCAAAGATGGCACATTTTATTCCCTGCAAGAAGACTAATGATGTTGTTCATGTAGTGGAATTATTTTTCAGAGAAGTGGTGAGACTATATGGTTTGCCAAAGAGTATAGTTTCAGATAGGGAAACTAAATTCGTTGGTTATTTCTGGTGAACATTATGGAAGAAGTTGAAGATAGATTTGAAGTTTAGTTCATCACATCATCCACAGACTGATGGATAGACAGAGGTGGTGAATAGGAGTTTGAAGAATTTGTTTAGAGGTTTGGTTGGAGATAAGCCAACAAGATGAAATTTGATTTTACCACAGGCAGAATTTGCATATAATAATTCTATCCACAGGAGCACTAATAAATCACCATTCCAGATTGCATATGGGAGTAGTCCCAGAAATGCATCTGAGTTGAGAAAGATAGATAAAGGAGAAATAAGTAGTGCTGAAGCTAAGGATTTTGTAGAACATTTGAAGAACATCCATGAGGAGGTGAGGAAGCATATTATCAAGATGAATGTGTAGTATAAGGCTAAGGGATATGAGAAAAGGAGGCATTAGGAATTTCAGGTTGGAGATGAAGTCATGGTTCATTTGCGGAAGGAGCGATTTCTGGTTGGTACATATAACAAGTTGAAAATCAAGAAGTTTGGGCCATGTAAGATACTGAAGAAGCATGATTTAGGAAATGCATATGAGGTAGAATTGCCTACTGAGCTGAATATTTTACCAGTGTTTAACATTTCAGATTTGACAGAGTATCATGAAGGAGGTGTTGAAGATGAGGTTACAGCAGCATAGTGGAGTATTCCAGTAACCAGTTCAGATATCAAGGAGATTAAAGACCTATTGGATAGTCATGTTGGTAGAAGCACAAGGAACAGGACATATGAAGAGTATTTGGTCAAATGGAAAGGATGACCTGTTGAAGATTCATCATGGGTAACAAAGGAGGAGGTTAACCATCTTGGTTTTCTTCTACACACCTGAGTCCTGATAGGGTCACTTCTCAAATTACCCTGGGTGTCTGATGCAGGAGCATCCTAGGTGTAAGAGAAATCTTGCATCACCCAAAAATATTTATGTTTTTGTATTCAATAAGGGTTATCTTGCGCAGAGCTACTATTTATGAAAACTTGTTGTTTTTAGTAAGTTGGTCATACGATCTCAAAATGTTTTGATTTTACATGTGGAGGTTCATCTCAGTCATATCAACCTGCCAATAAAGTTTCATGGCTAGATCAGGTATAGTTTTGAAGATATTGAAGATTTTCGGTATTGGCAGCAGGGTACAGAAACTTTGAACTCAATTTTGAAGGCTTTAGAGGTTCCGGATGAGGTCAAAAATTTGGGTGATAGGCACTTGCCCAAGTCAAACTTGTAGAGTGCTTCCTGGCCTTTCTGAAATGGGGTTATAATAGTCAATTAGGAGTAATGACTTGGCCTTTAATAGCTTTTCTTTCAACATATTCAATGTTGAATTCACTTAATAGCATTACCCATTTAGCTAACCTACCTGTGAGGGCAGCTTTGCTTAGTAGGTACTTTAGTGGATCAATCTTAGCTACCAAATGTGTGTTATGAGATAACATGTAGTGTTTCAGTTTTTGTGATGCAAAGATCACAACTAGAGAAGCTTTCTCAATCATGGAATAGTTCTTCTCGTATGCTACCAATGTTTTATTGATATAGTATATAGCTCTTTCCTTCTTGTTCTCATCATGCTGTGCTAGTAATGCCCCCAGTGATGTATCTGTAGTGGAGACATAAAGAATCAATGGTTTTCCTTGAATAGGCAGCATCAAAATAGGAGGATTTGATAGATATTTCTTGATATGATTAAAGTTCTTTTCAAATTCCTCATTCCATGCAAAATTCATGCCTTTATGTAATGTCTTTGTGAAAGGCTGTGATATGTCTACTATATGAGATATGAAGTGTCTAATAGATTATACTCTCCCTTGTAATGTTCTCATTTGGCTGATATTCTTGGGAGGTTGCATCTCCATGATAGCTTTGACCTTAGCTGGATCTACTTCAATTCCTTTCTTTGAAACAATGTCTCCTAAGAGCTTTCTAGAAGTGACACAAAAAGCACACTTCTTAGGGTTTAGTCTGAGATTAAACTTCTCCATTCGATCTAGTATTTTGCTCAAGTCATTTAGATGTTCAGATCTTATCATAGATTTTTCTAAAGTATCATCAACATAGTCCTCCATAGTTTGATGCATCATGTCATGAAAGATCAATGTCATAGCCCTTTGATATGTAGCTCCAACATTCTTAAGGCCAAATGGCATGACGTTCCAATAGAAGGTACCCCATGCACATGTGAAAGCCATTTTCTCTTGATCCTGTGGAGCAATTTTGATTTGATTATATCCAGAAAAGCCATCCATTAGGGAATACATCTCAAAGCCCGTAGTCATGTCCACTATCATATTGATGTTTGGTAATGGAAAATCATCCTTAGGGCATGCTTTGTTCACATCTCTAAAATCTATGCATACTCTTATAGATTTGTATGGTTTTGATACAGGTATAATATTTGAGATCCATTCAACATAATCAATAACATAGATGAATCCAGCTTTTAGTAGTTTCTCTAATTCAACTTTGACCAAGAGTGCAACATGTGGATGCATCTTTCTCAATTTTTTCTTAATAGGTTTGACCCTCAGAGCTATAGAAAGATGATGCATTATCAAATTTGGATCTAGCCTTGGCATATCTGAGTACTTCCATGTGAAGTTGATCTTCTTTTTTGTCAAGAATTTGGTGAATGCTTGTTTCTCTTCTTCTGATAAAGATTGTGCTACATGAATCAATTGTGGTTCTTCTACTATTCCCAAGTTGATAGATTGAGTGGGCTCAATTAGTACTAAGATCTATCCTATAAATGACTCAGAAGGACATCAAATATCTCATCCTTAGGTTCCTTAGAGAGGTTTTCATCTCGGATACATCTTTTATTTTTACTTTTGTAGGTTCTGAGACTGCCACAAAGTGGTTTTCACCCTCAGAACTCCTTTTCTTTTTATTTTTACTTTTATTCTTTTGACTAAGATACTTGATGTATGACTCGATCATGCTAACACTTAGTTCACTGATGGAAGTCATCATAGGCTCAACTACATCGAGGTAGCAAGCAAGGGCATAGTCATTTGGAAAGGTATAGATACCTTGGCTCAGATTCGTGGAGGTTTGGTCAAGAAGTTCGGGATGTTGGATAGTCAAAGTGTTGAAAGATTGGGAAATAGTCTTTACGGATATGGATCTATCATCATTGGTCCTAACCTGACTCTCAAGTTTGAAGCTAATATTATAACTCAACATGTTCAATTTGTGAATAGGCTCAATGTCATTATGGGAGTCCACTTCAGCCATTGGTGGATCAGACTCGTTAAGTTCATTATTTCACTCTAGACTTACATTGGGTTTAGGTGCATATTGGTGAACAACATCAATATGTTTTTATGTGATAAGCTCATCTTCCTCTGGAATGATTCCCCATTCATAGTCATGAGATTCATTTTTTGATTCTGGAGATCTAGGAAATCTGAGGACATGGGTGAAATTTGGATGAATCCCCTAAGCTAGGTTTCCTTTAGATTCTGATTTGAATTCATAGTCATGAGAGTCTGTTTCAAAATCAATGGTTTGTTTCTCTTGTCTAGATTCAAGATTAGCCAGTTCTTGTGTGGCGACTGTACTTTGTGCAGTAGTAGGTTCTTGTGTTTCTACCACATTGATTCTTTTTATTGGATCATCTTTAGGTTTGAGAAGATCTAAGATTTCTTTAGATAAGATTTCATAAGGAATAAGTTCAGAGCTTTTTGAATCATCACTATCTGATTGTGGTGTTTCTTCCTTTGGTTGAATTGTTGTTGATGGTTCAATCTATTCTAAGACATGTGGAGAGTTTTTGCTAAGATAGAAAGGCTTCTTTTGATATCCTAGACTTGTTGTATTCTTGTTTGTTCAACCATGATGGTCAAGAGGTGATAGAAGACCTTTACCTTGTATTCCTAGAGGTCCTTTTCCACTGTATCCCATCTTTTTGATTAATTTATCCCCTGGTCCATATGACTTCTGAGAAATTTTTCTTGAAGTGGAGTCACATTTCTAGACTGATTGGGATTGAGACTCATCCTTGTATAACCATGCAAGAATGACTTCATCTTCCTCAAACTCTTGTTTAGATATTTTCTCTATGACAAAGCTTCCATTGTATATGACCTGGGATTCTTTAGCTGAAGGTTTCACTTTGTCAGAAGGTTGTCCATAAGATTTTGGGGACAACAAGAGAGATGTGAGGGATAAAACTAGTTGCATTATGTATTATCCCATACTATTGTCTTTAATTTTGACTTCTTTAGCAAGTTCTTCTATCTTGGATGTTGAAGCAATATCTAGTTGCTTAGTGGAAGATTCTCTGTTATTAGGAACAAGTTTATCAACACTTTCCTTCAATGCATTGCAAGTTGTAGATAGATCAGCCAGAATCATCACCTCTACTCCTTCATAAGGAAATTTCACACATTGATGGTATGCGGAAGGAATAGCTCTCATTTCATGTATCCAGGGTCTTCCTAGAAGGATGTTGGAAGCCAAAGGTAGATCAAGAACTTGACATGTGATATCTTTGATAACTGGACTTGTTCTGATCGGCAAGAAAATTGTTCCTTTGGAAGATCTTTCTTGTTCATCATATGCCTTGATAGTTATCTTCTTCTTAGGATCAATGACAGCTTCAGATAATCCTGATTGTGTGATTAAGCTGTAAGAACAAATGTTGAGACCAGAACCTCCATCTATCAACACGCATTTGACACGATGGTTTTGGATCAAGAATTAAATGTGCAAAGGCTGGTTATGCAGATGACTCAAGGAGTTATCATCTTCCTCTGAAAAGGAGATATACTGGGGAGACATCAGATGACCAACCATAGTTTGAAATATATCTAAATCAAGGTTTTTAGGAACATTGGATCTGAGCAGAGCTTTGTCTAGAATGGCTCTATGAGCTGGAGATATCTGAAGCAACTCAAACATGGAGATTTTTGCATTGGTATGCTGGAGTTGTTGGACAATACTGTATGATGTTGGCCTCGTGTCTTTAGGATTTGATGATTTAGAGGTAGCCTTCTATTTAGATGCAGATGAGAGATTGAAAGGCATCTTAGGGACATTTGATGAATCTAGGATTTGTCCTTGTAGATGCACCCGAGCTTGTGATCAAGTAACTACATTTGTTGATTGATTATCTCTATCTTTTCTTACAATTGTGATGACATTTCAACACTTATATAGGCATGGTTCAACCATATTTATGACAACATTATTTCCAGAGTAAGAATAATTGACTTTAGCACCCACATTAGGTTGAGAAGATGAATCTCCTAGACCATGTTTCAGAAATAGCTCTGTGAATGCTGTATGATCATTATTGCTTTTCTTATTGTTAATTATGATTTCTCCATTATCAAATTTGTCTTGTATGATGTGTTTCAAGCATATGCAGTTATTAGTTTTATGACCCTTATTGCGATGGGAGTCATAGAAATCATTCTCTCTCCACCATTTCAGTTTAGGTTCAGGATCAAATACTTTTATCTCAGGCAAGGTGATGATGTTGTTGGCCAACAAAATTTTCATAGTAGATTCCAAGGACTCTCCAAGAGGAGTAAACTTGCATTTAGGATCTATAGCCCAAGGTTTATAGTTAGATGACTTCTTGTTTGATTCTGTTGCTTTTTCCTCTGAGGCTTTGATAGATTGGGTTCCAACAGTGAGATTGAAAGTGGGTACCTTAGATGGGGCACAAATAGTATCAATAATGCCATCTATGACAATGCCTTTATTCTTGTTCCAATTTTTGCCTTTGTCTTTAGAATTAGATCCATATTCATACTTGTCCTTTTGAAGTGATATGTCTCCTTTTTGTACAAGTATTTTCTCAATTTTGATTGTATTTTCTACCATTTTATCAAAGGATGTATGATTTTGCATTTGCAAATGGTAGTTGATTTCTAGAACAAGATTTTTGATGAAAATTTCTAGCTTCTTATTTTCTGGAATGGGTCTAGCATATAGAGAAAACTTTTTTGTCCATCATTTGAAAAAAGTTAGGAACGGTTCTCTTGAGTTCTGTTTCAGATTGCAAATGTCGATCATGGTCACTAGATGCTAGATGTTTTAGGAGTATTGTTGATAGAACAGTTTGATTAACTCCTCAAAAGTTTTGATGGTTGGAGCATTTTTGAGAACCAATGAATAGCCGACCCTCCCAGAGATTGAGGGAAAAGACTCATTAGGTAGGTTGGTTCGTGCATGAAATCCATAGATTGAGTACAAAATTCTCTACATGATCTTGAGGATCTGAGTTTCCATCATACTTATCATATTTAGGTATCTCCACTCATTTTGGGAATTGCGGCATGTACAAGTCTTTATCAAATGGAAAAGGGCATAGAGCCTCCATGGAGAACTCCTTAGGTTCCTTTTCTTTTTCGAGTTTATTGAGCTTGACTTGCATGGCATGCATCTATTTTATCATAGCTATGATTGGAGTTTCTTCCTCATACATAATTATATCTTCAACATTAAAGTTGGGAGGAAGTTTAGCACCTTGATGAGCTAACTCTAGGAAGTATGTCTCTTTGTCTTCTTCCAAGAAATGCCTCATCATTTTCTTGAAGTCATCATCATTTTGATATAGAGAAATTTTAGAAGGTGTGGGTTCTTGATTTGCACCATGTTTGGATTGATGTCCTTGGGAACCTTGGCTTGCACCTCCTCTTTGAGACATAGTGTTGTTGAGAGAACTACTAGGGATTGATCGATGAGGAGTTTCTTGATGACTTGAGTGGATTGATGCAGGAGGGGTGACATAACCACCTATCAAGTAAATATTGCCAAGAGTGTCTTCTACAAATTTAGTTGTGTCCAAAGGTTGATGAAATGTCTCAACAATCACAGAAGATGCAGCTGAATAGAATCTGGGTTTTTCTCCTTGTTTTGGCTGTGATGAAGCTCTAGTTTCCACCATTAACCTTGGTGAAACAAGAGAGAAAGATGAAGAAAACTAAAGAATGACTTGATTCAAGAAGATCGAATGATGAAACCTTGTTAAGATTGGATGTAAATGAAGGATACTGTGCCCTAGTAGTATGGGTAGACGCCCAAAAGATGGCAGACATGAGCTCACAACACTTAGCCATTTTTGTTGTAGATTGAATTGAAGATAATTTTGACAAGGTTTTGACACAAGATGAAAAAGACTCAAATCGGTAAATCAGAAGGCTAGATCAGACTCAAGAGACCACTTTAGGAAAATGATTGAATTCTTTCTAGTTTCTGCTTTGTTCCTGACATAATGATTTGTTTGACAGACTCTGGAAGTAGGCTGAAAAAATTGGATTTCTGGCAATTTTGACAAGTTTCTGGCAAATTTTCAAAATTCTCATATGACTTTCTACAGGCTCGTACAACAATGGGTAAGCTTTGGCACAATAATTGACAAGACTCATATGACAATTGCAAAGCTCGCACGACATTTGATAGCAGATTTTGACTTTTTTCTTTTGATTTCTGACAAAACTCATACGATAATATACAAGCTCTCATATGAAAATCTAGGGGTTCTGATATGACAAAGGGTCAAAAATCATATGACTTTCTGATCCTATGGGATGACTTTTGACTCTAGAAAGGAATTTTGCATCAGATTTTGCAATTTTTCAATTTTCAGAATCAATGTGTTTTGCAAGGTTTTCTGTCCAAATTTGAAGTTCATTTCGGGATTATTCATTTTTTATAACCAAGTAGGAAAGCACGTAGAACATCAGGCAAGTGATTTCAAGCACATCTAAAAATAATGAATAGGGGACAAAGCAACCCTGCGCATGAACAATCAAGTGGATTAATGCGCTAATCCCTAGGAATGCTAGTTGTGTATTTTCAAAAAAGTTTTTTAGTAATGCACATAGTCCTAGAAAATAAAAAATTTGGCCTCACTAGGGTTTGTAGTAATGGTCCGTCTCTGCAACTTTTATGATCTCAAGAGGGTGAACTCCAATCCAGGTGCACTGGGGTTTTGACACAGTCCAAGAATTTAATCAATAAAGAGATGCTAGGGAGATCTGACAACCCAACAAGAGACCACACCTATGAAGATTTCCTCCACAAGGACATTTATATAGTAGCTATTGCTACCATGGTGAAAATGGCTATTATCGCTTGAGGTTCCATCCACATGGTTGACCCAATAAAAGGGAATGTCCACTATGGTTAACCCTCACTAAAGGTGACTCACAAAAGATACCACATGGGGACTTGGTCTAGATCCAAGAATTTGAGTTTCTGATACTACCCAAAAAGGTGTTAATATGATTTAGAACAATAGAGAGGGGGGGTGAATCAGTTGTTCTCAGGTCCTGATGTATAAAATAACTTCAAAAACTTTTCCTTAAATCATATCAAGCAACCAAAACAAACTTGGTCATCACTGGTTCAATAATAGAAACATATAACACTGCAGTCCACTACCCAGCTGTAACTAACTTGTAAAACACATAAATGTTCAAACTAAAACATTCACACAAGTATTGACACCAGGATTTATAGTGGAAACCCAATATGGGAAAAACCACTTTGTAACATGCTACTATTATTTTCACTCTTCTGAAGTGAGCTCGGTTAAAAGCCAACCCTGTCAAAGGTTACAATACACATTGTCAGGTGTGACCCGGTTAAAGGATTTCAATCACCCTGTTAAAAGTGAGCCTTGTTATAGGACTTACATACACTCCATTAGAATGAAACCTTGTTTAAAGGATTTAACATATGACTGTTAGGTCAACCTCTGTTAAATAGATTTTGACTGTTATAATGGTTAGAAAGTAGCAATAGTATTGATTTGAAAAACATACAACTCACTTTGCAAATATCAAATCCAACTCCATACATAAATGCTAGTTTACTGACTTTGAAAATTTGCCATTTCCATCTCTGATCTGCTCGAAACTTTTCTTCAAGAAATCACCACACTCCTCCTTCAGCCTTTTCACTTATGCAGTCAATAAAACTTACTGTTCTTCCAACATCTCCTTCACCCATGCATTCTCATACCTAATGTTTAGGTTCCCTTAATACTTTTCTTTGTTTGGTTAACTTATCTTTTGCTGCTTATTCTCCTTTGTAGATCTTAGGGTTAGGTCAGATTCATTGAATCTAACCACTTCATGTTCTTCATCTCCTCTTCTAGAATCATCTCAAATCTCATAAATATTTACAATAAAATTTTTTACAAAGCATTAAATGCTTCCATACAATCAATAAATAAAGTCAACACATTTCACATAATCCAAGAATTCAACAATGTCAGCTCTAAATCTAAATTCTCTTCAAATATAAAAATGCTGATGCTCGGTCAATACTGTGATCATCTAGTCGGTCTTCATGTAAAATGCTCGGTCACTACTAAAATTGTTTCCTCGGCATATACTGTCTTCGTCAGCAATTAATTGATACTCGGTCGACACTAGATTTTTGCTCGGCATACACTAACTCGATCGACACTAATATAACTTAGCTTAAACATGATTTCTTCATTTTTTCTTGGTTAAGCCTTTTAGTCCTCAATCTTACTAAGATAAACAATACATTCTCCCATCATTGTACGACATAGTCAAGTACACTTTGCAGTATCAAGATAACTCAACCTTTCCCTAGATGCTATTGTTACCATCCTTTCTTTCCCTTCTCATAATAGATATAGTACTTTCCTAAGTAGCAACAATCTTACCAGTTAAGGTTTGACATCAATGACAATACAACAATTTCTTGAATTGTAGTTTCCAACAATCTCCCTCTTTGGCATTGATGGCAACACCATATGATATAACCTAAATAACACATGGATTACCAACCAATCCAAAAACTTATCTATCCATCAGAGAAAATTTATAATATCCTTAGCTTCATTCTGATTCAGAATCTGTAAATCTCACTTTTGTGACCGTTAGAAGTATCTGGATCTTCCTCTATCCCAATCTTTCATTTTTGTTCAGCATCCCTACTCTTTAGTTCATGTGTTATAATATCATTTCAGTTCAATCTCCCTCTTTGAAAAAAATGCCAAAGCAGCAACTAAAACTTACATCCAATAGATGTAGATATATTTGTGCAGCTCAGTGTTTCTCCCTCTGTCAACTTGCTTATGACTAATTTATTGTCTTTGCTTCTTCTTCACAGCTCTAGGACAGTCCTAAAGTGTGACAATCTTCTGCATCAATTTGTCAATTTTTCTGTTGTAGCATATTTGATGTAGTGCTCCTAGCTTGACTAGGTAGCCTCAGTTAGGGGAAGGACCCTAATTGACTTCTCAAGTACTCATGAGCTTCTTTAGGTAAAGCTTTAGTGAATATGTCTGCCAATTGTTCTTTTGTATTCACATATTCCATTCGAACTTCCTCATCTTGTACCAATTCCCTCAAATAGTGATACTTGATTGCTATATGCTTGGTCTTAGTGTGCATCACTGGATTCTTAGAAATATTGATGGCACTTGTGTTATCACAAAAAATAACAACAGGTTTAGTGATTTCTTCTTTCATGCCTATCAACAACTATTTTATCCATATTAAATTTGAATAGTTTACTGTAGCAGCAACATACTCGGCTTCAACAGTAGATTGGGAAATGCAATTTTGTTTCTTGCTTGTCCAGGAGACTAATCTCTATCCAAGAAGGAAAGCTCCACCACTAGTGCTCTTTCTGTCATCTACATTTCATGCCCAATCAGCATTAGTGTATACTCTAAGTTCAAATTTGTCATTCTTCTTGTAATATAACCCATAGTCAACAGTTCCTTTCAAGTATCTCATGATTCTTTTCACCACCATCATGTGTGTTTCCTTAGGATTGGTAGAGAATCTTGCCACAATCCTAACAACTAGTGCAATATCTGGTCTACTATGTACAACATACTGCAATTTTCCAATCATGGATCTGTACAAAGTTTGGTTAACTTCTGCAGCATCATCATTCTTAGATAACTTTTGTCTAGTAACCATAGGAGTTCCCACTGGTCTAGCATCTTTCATTCCAAAAGTTTTTAGTATTTCATTAACATACTTAGACTATGTAATGAAAATTCCTTTCTTCATCTGATATGCTTGTATACCAACAAAGAATTTGATCTCACCAAACATACTCATTTCAAATTCAGTTTACATTTCTTTTGAAATTTTTTTACATAATGCATCTTGTCCACCAAAAATAATGTCATCAACAAAAATTTTGGCCAATAGAATACCTTTACCTTCTTCATCCTTCAAGTATAGATAGCTTGTGTCATTTGTTCTTGAAAATCCAATCTACATCAGATAGTTATGCAACCTCTCATACCATGCTTTGGGAGCTTGTTTCAATCCATACAATGCTTTGTTCAATTTGCATACCATGTGTCTTCTGTTTGGATCAATAAAACCTTCTGGATATTCTATGTAGACTTCTTCTTCCAGTACACCATTTAAAAATGCAGACTTGACATCCTTTTGATATACCTTGAAATCTTTATAAGCAGCATATGCAAGCAGAGTTCTTACTCCTTCCAATCTAGCTATAGGGGCAAATGTCTCCCCATAATCTATTCCTTCTTTTTGTGCGTAGCCTTTGCATACTAGCCTAGCTTTGTTCCTAGTGATTTCAACTTTTTCATTCAACTTGTTTTGAAACACCCACTTTGTTCCTATAACATTCTTATCTACAGGTCTCGGCACCAGAGTCCAGGTTTCATTCTTCTCAATCTAGTCAATCTCTTCATTCATTGCTTGTATCGAGTCTTCATTTTCTAATGCCTCTTTAGTTGTCTTAGGTTCAAACACACATAGTAAGCATGTTGGATCCTTGGTTTTGCTTCTGGTCTGAATTCTAGTGTCTTTATCTCCAATTATCTATTCAGGCTTGTGATATCTTCTTACATATTTTGCCAAAATAGGTTCAACATTTTTCTCCTCTATTTCATCAGGTTCCTCAACAAGATTGTCAGATTCAGCCTCTGAATGCTTGACAACCTCTTCCTGATACTTGACAGCATTGTCTTGTAGCATGACATGTTCTTGTTCTCTCTCGGCACTATTTTTCTGATGCTCGACATTGTTTGCCTGAGACTGGGCATCAGGTGCAAGTTTGTTGCCTGCCTCTTCTATTTCCTTAATGTACACAAATGATCTATAATCTTCTGGTTCTCTTTTGCTATCAGCTTCATTTCTTTCTGCATACTCATCAATTTTTACATTCACACTTTCCACAATTTTGTCAGTGTTAGAGTTCAAACACTTATAAGATTTACTTTTGTGGAGTAGCCTAGGAATATGCCTTCATCACTCTTGGCATCAAACTTTCCATTCCTATTGTCTTTCAATAAGTAACACTTGCTTCCAAAGATTCTAAAGTATTTAACACTCGGTGCATGCCCATACCATAATTCATAGGGTGTCAGATTTGTACCTTTCTTGATCTATACCCGGTTAAGAGTGTAAACAAATATACTTATAACTTCTTTCCAGTATTTCTGTGCCACATTCTTTTCAATCAATAATGTCCTTGCATAGTCCAAAATAGATCTGTTGCTTCTTTTTGCTATACAATTCTGTGGAGGTGTCCTTGGTGCAGACATCTGTCTTTTGATTCCTCTATCATTGCAAAATAGATTAAATTCATTTGATGTAAATTATCCACCTCGGTCAGATCTAAGACATTTTAGGTTCCTACCTGTCTCCTTCTCAAGTTTTGCCAAATACCACTTAAAAAATTGAAAAGCACCAGATTTTTCTTTTAGAAACATTACATGCATCATCCTGGTATGATCATCAACAAACAAGATAAAGTATCTAGGTCCACAGAAACTTTGTATACCCATAGGTCCACAAAGGTCAGTATGAACCAAATCTAAAATGTGTTCAGAAGTAAAGGTTTTGCTCTTGAAACTTGACTTAGTCATTTTTCCTAATTGACATTCTTTGCACATCACATTCTCAGGTTTCTTCAATCTAGGTAGGCGTCTTACTTTCTTCTTCTTACTTATCTCTACCAGATTGTCAAAGTTAACATGACATAGCCTCTTATGCCATAACCAAATGTCATCAAGTTGTGCAATCATACATATTTCTTCAGATAGGTCAAGATAGAACAAATTACCTCTAGTCTGCTCACCACTTCCAATCAGTTCACTAGTAGCATCAAATATCTTAGCTTTCTTGTGATGAAATTCCACTCGGTAGCTAGTTTTGTTGAGCTGAGAAACACTTAGCAAATTATAATTCAATCCTTCAACCCAATAAGCATTTTTACAACAGATTTTATTAGTCAGTTTAATCAATCCTTTTCCTCTAACAAGACATGGTGCATCATTACCAAATGTTACACTTTTACCTTTATAATGATGTAAGGTCTCAAACTTACTTTTGTCACCAGTCATGTGATGTGAACAACCACTGTCTATAATCCATTTGTCATTCTTGTTCACATAAGAAATCAATGTAGTTTTCTCATCCTCATCAGATTCATCTTTCATTGCAACATAGACTACCTCAATTTCAAAATCATTACGATCAGTGTCAGTCTCTTCTTCAGCAATGTAACAAGATTTCTTATCTTTTCCTTTGTAGTCTTTGTACCTTCAGTAGCTGATGAAGGGTGCTCCCCTTAATACCACAAACACATAACAGAAATAGAGAAACAACAACAATAATATGTAAGAACAGAAAATTGGCTTCTTATTATCTCCACAAATGTGGAATTACAAACTTTCAGAATTACAATATGCAAAGCCACATGGGCATTCCCTTACAATATTCTATAGGACAAAGCCTCGAATCAATACCCAGATCTACTACCTAGAATTTCCCTAGACAACACTATGGGCCTTCATTATATAGGCAATTTCCACCGCCCGAGTAGGTTCTAGAAATTTAGCCCTTAGGGCCAACCAAACTTAGAATTATTTTATTTTACAATTTATTATATCAAAGTCGGCTCAAAATGAGTTTTGAAACCCAAACAGAAATTTTGAAGAAAAATTATTTTCCACCATTTTAGGTGACCGAACTTCTGAAGACCATAAGTCATCACCCGTTGACCTGATTGGCTATTATAACCCCATTCTGGAAATGCCACAAAGCGCTCTACAGGCTTGACTGGTGTGAGGCTCCTGTCATCCCAATTTTCAACCTCATTCGGGGCCTCTAAAGCCTTCAAAACTGAGTTTGAAGTTTCTGTACCTTGCTGCCAATACCAAAAAATCTTCAATATCTTCAAAACTAGACCTGATCTAGCCATGAAACTTTGCTGGCAGGTTGATATGACTGAGATGAACCTCCATATGTAAAATTAGAACATTCTGAGATCGTAAGACCAACTTACTAAAAATAGCAAGTTTCCATAAATAGCAACTCTGCACAAGATAGCCCTTATTGAATAGAAAAATAGAAATATTTTTGGGTGATGCAAGATTGCTCTTACACCCAGGATGCTCCTGCATCAGACACCAGCGGTAATTTGAGAAGTGACCCTGTCATGACTCAGGTGTGTAGAGGAAAACCAAGACGGTTAACCTCCTCCTTTGTTAGCCATGATGAATCTTCAACAGGTCATCCTTTCCATTTGACCAAATACTCTTCATATGTCCTGTTCCTTGTGCTTCTGCCAACACGACTGTCCAGTATGTCTTCAATCTCCTTGATATTTGAACTGGTTGCTGGAATACTCCACTGTGCTGCTGCAACCTCATCTTCAACACCTCCTTCGTGATACTCTGTCAAATCTGAAATGTTAAACACTGGTGAAATATTCAGCTCACTAGGTAATTCTACCTCATATGCATTTCCTGAATCATGCTTCTTCAAGATCTTACATGGTCCAAACTTCTTCATTTTTAGCTTGTTAAATGTACCAACCGAACATCGCTCCTTCCACAAATGAACCATGACTTCATCGCCAACCTAAAATTCCTTATGCCTCCTTTTCTCATCTGCCTTAGCCTTATATTGCGCATTCATCTCGGTAATATGCTTCCTCACCTCCTCATGGATGTTCTTCCAATGTTCTGCAAAATCCTCAGCTTCAGCACTACTTATTTCTCTTTTATCTATCTTTCTCAATTTAGATGCATTTCTTGGACTACTTCCATATACAATCTGGAATAGTGATTTACCAGTGCTCCTGTTGAAAGAATTATTGTATGCAAATTCTACCTGTGATAAAATCAAATCCTATCTTGTTGGCTTATCTTCAACCAAACATCTCAGCAGATTTCCCAAACTTCTATTCACCACCTCTGTCTATCCATTAGTCTGTGGATGATGTGATGAATTGAACTTCAAATCTATCTTCAACTTCTTCCACAATGTCCGCCAAAAATATCCAACAAACTTAGTATCTCGATCTGAAACTATGGTCTTTGGCAAACCATGTAGTCTCACCACTTCTCTGAAAAACAATTCTGCTACATGAACAACATCATTAGTCTTCTTGTAGGGAATGAAATGTGCCATCTTCAAAAATCTATCAACTACTACAAAAATTGAATCATGTCTCTGTTGTGTCCTCGGTAAACCAAGAACAAATTCCATACTGATATCCTCCCAAGGCTTCTCTGGTATAGGTAATGGCTGATACAACCCCGTATTCTGCTTCACTCTTTTCACCATCTGACATACTTTGTAACTCTGTACAAACTTCTTCATATCTTGCTGCAATTGTGGCCAATAATAATTCTCACCAACCAAAGTAAGGGTTTTATCATAACCAAAATGTCCAGCCAATCCTCCACTATGCTTTTCCTTGATGAGATTCTCCTTCATAGAACTTCATGGAATGCACAACTGACTCCCTCTGAACAACATATCATCTTGGATGATAAAATTCAGCCATTTCGTCCTGTCTAGAGTAACAGGTTCTGTACAAGCTTTCCAAGCTTCACCAAAATTAGGATCCTCTGGATACAAATTCTTGAGTTCCTTGAACCCAACCACCTCAATCTGCATCTCTGTCAGCAATAGTTGCCTTCTACTAAGAGCATCTGCAACCCTATTAGACTTTCCACTTCTGTGTTTCAAAACAAATGTATAACTCTGCAAAAACTCAACCTATTTCAAATGCCTCTGATTCAACTTTCCTTGACTATTCAAATATTGAAAAGCTTGATGATTAGTGTACAAAACAAACTCCTTAGGAAGCAGATAATGTCTCCACTTCTTTAATGCCTAAACTATAGTATAAAATTCCTGATTATAAATAGAATACTTCCTCTTGGCATCATTTAATTTCTCACTGAAATAAGCAACAAGTTTACCTTCTTGGCTCATAACAGCTCCTATTGTAGTACCACTAGAATCACAATCTACTTGAAACACCTTATTAAAATTTGGAAGTGCTAAAACAGGTTGCTCTGTAACTTTTTGTTTCAACAATTGAAAACTCTTTTCTGCCCCATTAGTCCACTTAAACTCTTTTCTATCCCCTCTCATTGTTTCAGTCAAGGGTCCACAAATACTGCTAAAATTTTTGATAAACTTTCTGTAAAAGCTAGCCAAACCATGAAAATTTTTTACCTCAGTAGCACTCCTTGGAGTAGGCCATTCAAGGATAGCCTGTACCTTCTCTGAGTCTATTTTTAGATCTTCTGTTGAAACTACAAATTCCAAATACACTAACTCTTTCTTCACAAAACTGCACTTATTCAAATTAATCAACAATTTCTCATCTCTCAACTTCTCAAACACCATACGAATATGCATCATATGTTCCTCCAATGTCTTGCTAAAAATCAAAATATCATCTAGGTAAACAATGACAAACTTACCCAAAAATTCTTTCAGAACCTCGTTCATGAGCTACATGAAAGTGCTCAGTGCATTGGTTAGCCCAAAAGGCATGACTAACCACTCATATAGTCCTTCTTTTATCTTGAAGGTAGTCTTCCATTCATCTCCTTCTCTGATCTGAATTTGGTGATATCCACTCTTCAGATCTATCTTTGAGAAATACACAGCTCCACTCAAACAATCCATAATATCATCCATTCGTGGCAATGGAAACCTATATTTGATTGTGATCTTGTTTATTGCTCTGGAATCTATACACATCCTCCACTCTCCATTCTTCTTTGGTGCTAATACCGCTGGTACAACACATGGACTCAAACTCTCTTGAATCAACCCCTTCTGCAATAACTAGTGTACTTGTCTGTTCAACTCTTCACTTTCTGTTGGTGTCATTCTGTGTGCTGCCTTGTTTGGCAAACTGGCCCCTGGAATCAAATTCATCTAATGACTGATCTTCCTTACCGGTGGTAATCCATCAGGTACATTATCTGATATAATATCCTGAAACTCATTCAACAAGTCTGCAACCTCTACAGGTACATCCTCTACTTCTTCTTTACCAACTTTTGGAATTAAAGCAAAACACACATGCTCATGCTTCATACCATCTAAGAATTTTCTTCCATCAACAAATGTTATTCTTGTATTACCACATACCTTTTCTTCGGTCTCCTTCAATGGCTTTAGCTTATGTTGCACTCCATCCTTTGTCAGAGAATAGGTATTCGCACGACCATCGTGTACAACACATCTGTCAAACTGCCATAGTCTACCCAACAACATATGACATGCATCCATAGAGATGATATCACATAGTACCTCATCTTGGTACCTGCCGATCTTGAACTTTACCAAGCACTGTTCACTGACCATTGTGTGTGTGAAAATTGTACCTGATCTGTAGACACAACACTCAGTAAAACATTAGAGGTTAGCTAAAATCAGAATTCTGGAAAATTGAAAGCTATCTAAGCAAGCGATTTACTGCCTTCTAGTAGGTGCGAGATTAATGTTCTCAGATTATTATCGAGATCAGTGACCTAGACGACACCTAAATGAAAGATTTGAATGCAAAAGATGGATATGAAATTGAATGCAATTAATCTATATTTTTGATATTTTCTATGCAATAAGAATGATAAACTGATATGCTATGAATGCTATTGAAAATTGATATGAAATGAATGCTAAATGATCTAACAATGAAGATTCTAACAATGATATGAAAACTATGAAATTCTATGCTAAGATATAAAAGCTATGCAATTGAAATTGATCTCACAAAGCTTTGAATTCGCAAGTTGATTCCTCAGCCTCCAATTCTCCAGCGTGATTGTGCAAAAATATGAGATGCTTGGATGCAAATTTGAGAGATGATTGAGAGATGATTGAGAGATGAATTATGAAGAGCTGAGCCTTATTTTTATAGAAATCCAGGGCTCTAGAGGTGCATGAGAAAAAGCCATAAATCACTCAAATGACTCAAGTTGATTTTTGAGTTATTTTTAAATAAAAGATAATCAACTCACAAAAACATGCAAAAGCTAAGCTTTAACTCAAAATAGAGTTTAGCTTTAATTGATAATTGATAGTTGTTTGCTTTTATGATTGTGCATGTTTTATTTATGAATTAATTTAATAATAAAGTGATTTATTTCTAACTTAACTACTTTTAAAAATAAAATAATTGATTTATGGGTTAATCAATTATTTAATCAAATTTTTATTAAAAACTATATTATTAAATAATGACAACTTGCTTTAATTAATTAAATAAAAATTTAATCAATTATTCATAGGATATTTGGATTTATTGTCAAAATTAAATAATACAATTAATAATAGATAGAATTAAATTTAATTACACAATTAAGTGGCAAGATATTAAATCTAATTAATTAAATATGAAAATATTCAATTAATTAAACTTTAGGATAAATGTGATTTATTGCCAAATAATTATAAAATTAAAGATAATTATGATGATTAGGAATATTACTAATAATATTCCCTGATGCAGAATTTAAGATAATCAATTAGATTTGATGATGTTTAGATGTGCCTTAGGTTAGGACTTCGATGTCGATTTCGTTCAAATTGAAGATGTAGGATAATAATGAACTTATAGCCCATTTTTGGGGTATTACATTTTGCCCCTCTTTGAATTACTGTGCGAAGCGCAGTGGTTCAAAGATAGTCTGTGTTTGATAAAGATATGAAACTGATTCAAAAGATAAACCGATCTCAAGATAGAAACCGATTGAAAGATATTGAGATAGGAGTTGATTGATATTGAATTAAGATGGAGATAATAGGTCTTGAATGACCAAAGATAATGTTCACTGTAGCAGCAAACGAACCTATGATTGCGAAAAAGTGTCAAAATGCCTGATTCTGAACCTTAGGATTGATAAGAAGTGAGTGACCTGTTCTAGACTCGATTGTCTTAGCAGAACTAGCAGGTATCACATCCGAACCTTTCAGTTGCCGAAGAACCAAGGAAAGAACACTATGATCTGATGGTTGCAAAAACTGATACAGTTTACAAGATTAGGAGAATATCAGATTGATATGGATCGATGAATCTGATATGCCCCAAGTGATGATAGATTTGCCCCGAGCGATGAGGACTTTTGATGAATCAACGACTAGACGTGATTGTTTGTCTTGATCACTGATGAAAGATATTGATGACTTGATCAATAGAATTTTGATTTACAGACTTTGAATTGATGTGCAATACCATGCCCCCTTCGGGATTAAAATTGAAATCTGACAAGAAAAGTCAGCGGTGATAGTTTAGAAGCATGTTAATTGATTTGAGAAGTGGTTATTTACGTCCGAGAATGCATTCTACATCATTTGGAGGTCTTGGAGACCGAATTTGACTAAGTTTGACCATGAGTTGACCATGGTTGACCAAGTTGAAATTTTGATAGTGTGATGTAAGATAATCAGTTAAGTTGAATACTAGATTTCTGTGATGATTGAAGGTTGATTATGCAAGCAGTGAATAAGATAAATGATCTCAGATTTGAATTTTGATCCCGAAAAAGGATTCTACTTGCTATTTCATTGGAGGAACCTTCGTGTGAGATTCAACTCTTGTTAGACTGGAAGATGCGATTTGAAGAATCGTTTAAGCATTGGAGTTCATTTAATCATTGTGAGATCATGCAACATGCAAAATGAAATGAGACATGCAAAATGAAATGCAACCTAAGACCGAGGACCTAGTCATTGATCATATGTCGATTTGTTATCATCATTGAACTTTTAGGTAACCGGATAAATCAATACAATGCCCACTAGCCATGAAACCATAGACATATGAATATCGATTTGTATGCGCAAGAATCAATACAACACCCACTGGTCAACAACCATGGATATATGAATATTGATTTTGTTTTCGAAATGTCGGATTAGATATAAGCACCAAGGCACAAGTGCCAGGATGACCTGAATGTCATGTCCATTTTGATATAGCAATTTGTACAAGTATCAAAACATAAACATTGTGATGACCTGAGTATGCCTTGCGTTACAAACACATCAAACAGTCAAGAGATCATTCTAAATCCAATGTGAATTACCCGTAGTGACCCTTTATCGTTCACATCCTTAGGCAAGATTGCGTTCCACAGTAGGAGAAAGAAATTACTCAAAAAGATAATAGTTAGATCAAACTTCCTTGAATTGTCTGGGTATCAATGGTCGAGGTACGCATGGCCATCCAATTCGAGATAGAGGCTCTTATAGTCGGACACCATTTCAATCCAGAAGTTCCAAAGATGTTAGATTTTCACATACAAGCAGAAGACAAAGAAAAGATTATGCCCCTAGTCATCACTCTCTAAATTTTTATAAAGGACATCATCGAAGAGCTCGAAGGGACACAATATGCAAAAATCTCAATGCAAATCAGTAAGCATACAAGGAGATAAAAGCATGAAGCACAGATTGTTTTCAGTTTGAGTTTGATTGCGTTGTTATAGATGCAAAATCCTTTCTGGAGACAAGACTGACTGACTGACTCACATGAAGCTTCAAAGGACTCTGGCTTGATATGACACATCTAAGATACATTAGAGGCTATAGGATATGACATTGATTGCCCCCAAGTTTGAACATTGATAGGATACAGATGCGCAAGCTGATTGGTGTATAAACTGACTTATTGAAAATTGGAAATGTTGAAACAAACTGGGAGATATGTACAACTAAAGCAAGACTGAAAGTTGGGAAAGTCCAAGATTGTGCTGATAGATGGAGCATTTGGAACAAGTGGCGCCCGTTTGCCGGGTTTTCACCATCTTGGTAGAGATTCTATTTTTGCTACCGAGGTGCCTGTTTCCAGGTTTTCACCAAGGCACTTTTTTTTTCTTTTTTCATTTTTTTTGTATTTTGCATTTTTTCAATTTTTTTTTTGTACTTTTGATATTTTTTCAATTTTTTTTTTGTACTTTTGATATTTTTTGATTTTTTTGTACTTTTGATATTTTTTGATTTTTTTGTGAATCATCAAGGCGCCTATTGCTAGGTTTTTACCAAGATGTTCATTTTTTTAGGACTTTTCTGATTTTTAAGATTTTTTTCAGGACATTTTACCAAGCACTGAATGCCTTAGGCATAGAATTTCTTCAAATGGAGAACGTTGATTGGTTCTCAGAGTTGTTCTCCTACAGTCGTTGAGAGTTGATAAGCACTAGAGCCAAAAGTAGCAGTGATTACAAAGGGACCCAGCCAATTGGGTTCGAACTTCCCCTTGTGTTCGCGATGGGATTGATTTTTAGGATTTTCTCTCAACACTAGATCACCAACCTGAAATTCTCTATGTCTGACTTTCTTATTGTAGCCTCTAGACATTCTTTTCTGATACACTCTGAGATGATCATACGCTGCTTGCCTGCACTCATCTAGTAATTGAAGTTCTTGTAACCTAGACACTCTGTAGTCTTCATCAGTGACAAGTCCATGCATTCTGATTCTGAGTGATGGGATTTCAACCTCAATAGGCAGTACCGCTTCAGACCCATAAACTAAAGTGAAAGGTGTAGCCCCTGTAGGTGTTCTGATACTAGTCCTGTAGGCCCATTCTGATACTTGTTCTGATACTAGTTCTGATACTGGTTCTGATACTGATTCTGATACTAATTCTGATAATTATTCTGATACTGGTTCTGATATTGATTCTGATACTGATTCTGATAATTGTTCTGATATTGGTTCTAATATTGATTCTGATACTGATTCTGATAAGTGTTCTGATACTGGTTTTGATACTGATTCTGATACTGATTCTGATAATTATTCTAATACTAGTACTGATACTTGGTATACTTGATAGCATCTTTTTCCATTGCAAACTCCCAAGTAAGATCATATCGTGCAGTCCCAATGTCTAGCAAGGTGGAGAACAAGAGGGATTGGCAAGCTGGTGGAAGAGATGGAAGGCAAGAGAATGAAGGAGAATGAAAGGAAGAAATCCTCAAGGGAAAACTCCTCAAGAATACCCAAGCTAGGGAAAAATTGTCATGTAAAGCGCATTTGGACAAGCAATGAAAGGCAAGCATAGGATAAGTCACAAAAGCGTAATGCCAAAGAAGGACAGGATGTAGTCCAAAGGAGTAGACATGTCAAGAGGCTTCAAAGCATCGTGTTTCACTCTTTTTTTTCTTTTTTTTATTAGATCAAGACCAAAGGGGAAAAGGATAGCGATAGGTGAAAATGAATGGAGGAAGATGGATATGAAGGCTAAATATGGAAGGAATGAAAGCAAGATCATCATCAGACAACTCACAAAATAGCCAAATATTCGTGCATAGATCAACATCATCAAGATCAAAGAGAGAAGATGAAATGGATGAAATATGTAGAAGAACTACGCATGATGCCTGATTGCTAGGTTTTCATCATGGTACTTATCCAAAGCACCACAAGGGAGTGGTTTTCACCATAAGATGAATTTATTTCTCTTTATTTTTGCTACCAAGGCGCCTGTTTCCAAGTTTTTACCATGGCACATTTTCATTTTTTTTTTTTTTTTTTGGAAGAAGGCAAGCTTTTTAGATAATGCTCCTTGAAAGGATAAACCATGATATGCCAAGGATTCAAAATGACATGCTCAAAGATGCTGATAGGGAAAGGGAGATGAAAGAGAAAAATGGAGGATAAGGTTTTATGTAAAGTGAGTGAGGTTGGAAGATAGGAGGAATAGGCAAATGAGGAAAAAGGATAAAAGGTAGAAGGATAATGAATGAAAGGATTGTGAAAGGGTAGATGGAAAGGAAGGCAAGATCAATGTCAACACATACCTTGAAGGGTGGTGAGAGGATGGAGGAGACGTGAATGAAGGAATACGTGAAGGAATATGGTGAATGGATAGCAGAGGTTGAGGTTTGGGCGCATGAAATGAAAGAATATTTTTGGAAGGAGATGTAGTGGAAGCCTTTGGAAGCTTGAATGTCAATTTCACTTTTTGTTCAACACCAGACTCTTTCAAGAGAGACTTTGGAATCCATATAGTCATAGGCTTTTTATTTCCTTTTGATGATTTAGAGATAATATCTTCAATGATGGATTTTGGAACCCATACTTGTCTTGTAGTTTTTTTCTTAGATATCTCTTTTGACTTTATGTTTCCATGTCTATTAGAGGAGACATGGTGATCTTTTTTTGATGGATTCTTGTATTGCTTCTTTTTCTTGTATTGAACATTCAAGTTACTTCCAAAGGACTTGGGACTTGTGGAAGAAGGAGGAGGATATGACTGGTTTAGATGGGTGGGTGGATGAAAAGGATTCAAGGGTATGCACCTATGTTGATCTTGAGGAAAGATGGGAGATGGAGGTATGTAAGGACCTAAGATGGATGGCAAATCAGGAGAGCTAGGAGGGGAAAGTGAAGGGACATAAGGACCCAAGATGAAAGGAAGGCATGAAGCCCTTAGTAGTGGTGGAAGAGGTCCAAGGATGGAAGTGGAAGATGCAAACGGATAATCAATAAGTTCATCATCATCTATATGACAACCAAGGATATCAGCATCTTTAGAGTGAGCATTAAATTTTTCAATAAAATCATGGACATCTTGAATAAGAGCATTTTCTTTGATAGGATCATTCAAAGCTTGCGAAGACTTAGGAAGAGTAGAAAGTGGAAGTGAACATGGAGTGGTAGAACAAGAAGATGAAAGACTTTGATCTTGACAAGGATCTTCGGATAGCATAAGCGCATAATTTTTCTCTTGTTTTTCAATAGGCTTAACATTGGAAGGAACACCATTTTTACCAACCTTAATGGAAGTATCATCTTTGGAAAGCACAAGTGTAGTAAGGTCATTTTGATTGTCAATAAGCTCATTAGTGTAAGTAGTAGCCTGATCTTGCTTAAGAGAAGACTTAAGACATGGTGGAATGCATGAAAAAGGGTGTATAGGATCAAAAGAACCATGAAGTGGATAAGAGACATCGGGAAAAGGAGTGGATGACATGGAGGGTTCTTGATCTTGATCTTTGTTTATGTTCTTCTCTTTATCATTTTTAGAGTCCTCTTGACATGGAGCCACTTCTAAGGACAAGGATGCATGTTGGGATTGTATGGATGACTTTGGAAGAGATGGTGGAGGACTAGCTGAAGTAGGGATTATAGCATATGAAGGCTTAGGCTCTTTAGATTTATCATTATTGAAAGTCTTTGCAGCCAAGTGAAGGTTAGCTTGAGTTTCTTTAAGAGGTAGCCCTGGGGGATAACTATAGGGAACCACATGAAAAGTATCAAGGCTTGTGTCAGATTAAGGTTCTGTGAAAGATTTGAAAGACTCGGAAGCTTTAGGAAATGTATGGGTATTGGAGGAAGTAGGGGATGGAAGGGAACCATCACAAGACAAAGGTCCAACATTAAAATGATCTTTCTTGAGAGTGTAATCTTTATTTTCAGCCTGAGAGTTCTTAGAGGAGAGATCCTTATAGTATGCATGTTTATAATCAGCGTGGTAAACTTTCTCTTCCTCAAGTGAAATAGATGGATCATCTAGGTATTGTGCATAGAAATCATCAAAGTCTCTTTCATAATCAGAATCATATGGATCACCCTCACGATCTATCCAATATGACAGCCCATTTGTAGTAAGCAGGAATGGACGATGAGGAGGACTCTTAGGAACAGAGGTGTCATAGGTATCATTACATTGTCTGTCGTCATAGTCATCATAGTCTCCAAAGCTAGATGTGTCACTCTCCGTGGAAGAGGTATCATATTGCTCAAATTTTTTTTGGGGGCATGGTGACATGTACAAGTCTTTATCAAATGGAAAAGAGTATAGAGGTTCCATGGAGAACTCTTTAGATTCCTTTTCTTTCTTAAGATTGTTAAGTTCAACTTGCATAGCTTGCAGCTACTTCATCATAGCGGTGATCAGAATTTCTTCCTCATGTGTACTGATTCTTTGAGACATGTGTACTGATTTTCAATAGCTACTGATTTGTTCTTGACACAATGATATTTTTGATAGATTCTGGAACTAGGCTGGAAACATTGGATATCTTGCAATTTGACAATTTCTGACAACTCTCTCAAATTTTTCCAAACGACACTCTGTAGACTCGTACGACACTGGGTAGTCTATGAAACGATAGTTACTAAACTCGTATGACAGTTGCTAACAGGGTTTTGACTTTCTTGAATTTGCTGGTTTGAAAACTCGTACGACACTATGTTCTTAATCATACGACAGATGGGTTGTAATGAAATGACACTTGATGGAAACTTGTATGACTTTCTGACCTCCTAAGATGACTTTTGACTCCAGAAAAGAATTTGACTTCAATTTTTGCAAAATTTAAGGTTTTCAGTTTTGGATTGTTTGCAAATTGTACTGTTTAGATTTTGAAGGTTATACCAGATTTGATCATTTTTAATAGTCAAGTAGATAAACAAACACGCAGAACAGCAAGCAAGTGATTCCAAGCACATCTGAAAATAATGAACAAGGGCAAAAGCAACCTTGCGCATGAACAATCAAGTGACCAAATTATGCTAATCCCTGAGAGTACTAATTGTGTATGTTCTGAAAAGTTTTGCAATAACACACATATACCTGAAAGTGAAAAATTGGCCTCTCTAGGGTTTTTAGTAATGGTTTGACTCTGCAACTTTTATGATTCAAAGGGGTGAACTCCAATCCTGGCGTACCGGGGTTTTGACACAGTCTGAGAACTTAATCTTCAAGAGCTGCTAGGGAGATCTGACAACCCAACAATGAACCATACCCGTGGAGATTTCTTCCACAAGGACATTTATATAGCGGCTGTCACTACCATGGTGAAAATGGCTATTACCACTTGAGGTTCTGTCAACGCAGTTTTCCCTATGAAGGGATTGTCCGCTACAGTTAACCCTCTCTAAAGATGACTCACAATAGTATACCATAAGGGGACTTGGCTCCAGATCCAAGGTTTTTGACACCTTTTCACTTTTAACCCAAACAAAGCAAGCAGATTAATCCGACACGCTAAGACAAAGTTTTGTTCCACCAAGGTTTGTGATATCAACTCCACGTGATCTATCAACCTCTCCAAGGAGAGAATGTATCAATCAATAAGAGAAGACACACTAACCAATTTTGATTCACCAAAGCTCATGATATCAACCCCACGTGATCTATCAACCTCTCCGAAGAGAGAATGTGTCGATCAATAAGAGAAGACTCACTAACCAAGTTGAATGTGAAATGCACTAAGTATCCTCCCTACCTACAAGGATTCTATCGTCAAGAAAGATTTCTCTAGGAATCCAATCTCTCAAGAATCACGAATAGTGTTCATAGGGCCTAATTACTATGTGAGCACAGATATATTCCCGAAAGCAAATCTACCAAAAGCACCCAAAAGTAGAAAGAGGAACACTTAACGCTTAAAGAAAATATGAGATGAGTCCACAAGGTGGAACACTTAACACCTCACACAAGCTGAAAATGAGTCCCCAACTTAGAAAACAAGTGAGTTCCTAAAAGCACAAAAGGGTTGCCAAGTGGAACACTTAACGCTCCTGTCCTGTTGACCCCTCCCCTTTATGGCGCTGAGATTGCAACCACAGGGTGGAAATGAGGGGCTGGTGGATTAGCGAGTCCAATAACCCAAGATAGCAGTCAAGATCAATCACAAGTATTCTAAGACTACTTAATGAATCCTTAAGGGATCACAACCTAGTATCAAATTATGCAAGTGTGTAGAAATAGATCAAAAGTATAAAAAGATGCACACAAGCTTGACATGTGAGAGATTTATTTTAAGTCCAAATTGAAATATTTTCAGAACAAGGAGAATACCTCATGATCCTTGCAATGCGCTTAGTAGATTTTACCTGATTTTTAGCAATTTTTGTTGAGCTTTTCCATGCAAGCAAGTGACGAACTCTCCAACAAGCAAACAAGCAAACAAGCAAACAAGATATGCAAAATATATTCAACTTATGAAAACCATAGGGTTAGCTCTAAAAATCAATTGTTAGGAGCAATAATAACTATAAATTAATCCAGATGACAACTCATATCATGCATTGAATCATATGAAAAATAAGTGCATACCCATCATAAAATTTTAATTTTTTTGCACTACATTTGACCTAGTCAACAAGATCTAATTTTTTTGATATGATTTTGGCCACAAAAATAGAAATTAAGAATAAAGACCCCTACTAAAAAATAGAGAGCTTTCCAAAAATGTAAAAATTTTAGAAAAATCTCTTCATTTGTGCCCTAGAGACCCATTTTATCAAAACAGACCAATTTTTTCAAATTGACTATTTGAGCTATTAAATTGCATCCAAATTTAAAACACAAATAATAGACCCCCTATAGAATTTAAATAGCTTTCCGAAAATGTAAAAATTTTCAAAAAATATTTTGATTTGCGCTGAAAATTAATTTTTTATGAAAAATTGAAAAAAAATTATTAAAAATTCAAATAATTTTAAAAAATTCTGAATTTTTTTATAGAAACTTCCCTAATATGTCACCAACTTGAAAAAACAATTTTAGACCAAAACTCTAAGCCGTTTGGGAGATAAAATTAAATCTTTGAAACTTTAGGGTTTTAGCTCCAAGAATCAAAATCAGCATGCAAAGGTGGGTTGCCCCACGGTGGGCACCAAAAATGTGTGTGTGAAAATTGTACCTGATCTGTAGACACAACACTCAGTAAAACATTAGAGGTTAGCTAAAATCAAAATCGTGCAAAATTGAAAGCTATCTAACCAAGCGATTTACTGCCTTCTAGTAGGTGCGAGATTAATGTTCTCAGATTATTATCGAGATCAGTGACCTAGACGACACCTAAATGAAGGATTTGAATGCAAAAGATGGATATGAAATTGAATGCAATTAATCTATATTTTTGATATTTTCTATGCAATAAGAATGATAAACTGATATGCTATGAATGCTATTGAAAACTGATATGAAATGAATGCTAAATGATCTAACAATGAAGATTCTAACAATGATATGAAAACTACGAAATTCTATGCTAAGATATAAAAGCTATGCAATTGAAATTGATCTCACAAAGCTTTGAATTTGCAAGTTGATTCCTCAGCCTCCAATTCTCCAGCGTGATTGTGCAAAAATATGAGATGGTTGGATGCAAATTTGAGAGATGATTGAGAGATGAATTATGAAGAGCTGAGCCTTGTTTTTATAGAAATCCAGGGCTCTAGAGGTGCATGAGAAAAAGCCATAAATCACTCAAATAACTCAAGTTGATTTTTGAGTTATTTTTAAATAAAGGCTAATTAACTCACAAAAACATGCAAAAGCTAAGCTTTAACTCAAAATAGAGTTTAGTTTTAATTGATAATTGATAGTTGTTTGCTTTTATGATTGTGCATGTTTTATTTATGAATTAATTTAATAATAAATTGATTTATTTCCAACTTAACTGCTTTTAAAAATAAAATAATTGATTTATGGGTTAATCAATTATTTAATCAAATTTTTATTAAAAACTATATTATTAAATAATGACAACTTGCTTTAATTAATTAAATAAAAATTTAATCAATTATTCATAGGATATTTGGATTTATTGTCAAAATTAAAAAATACAATTAATAATAGATAGAATTAAATTTAATTACACAATTAAGTGGCAAGATATTAAATCTAATTAATTAAATATGAAAATATTTAATTAATCAAACTTTAGGATAAATGTGATTTATTGCCAAATAATTATAAAATTAAAGATAATTATGATGATTAGGAATATTACTAATAATATTCCCCGATGCAAAATTTAAGATAATCAATTAGATTTGATGATGTTTAGATGTGCCTTAGGTTAGGACTTCGATGTCAATTTCGTTCAAATTGAAGATGTAGGATATTAATGAACTTATAGCCCATTTTTGGGGTATTAGAACCATGACCTTGTGGTCATCCTGCACCCAGACAATCCGATATGGATGTGGGTGTTTCTATCTCTTGAGCTTCAAATTTGTCACCATCTCTTCTGACACTAAATTATCAGTGCTTCCACTATCGGTAATCACATCACAGCATTTACTCTCACACTTGCATCTATTGCAAAACAGGCTCCTCCTTTGTTCAGGTTCATTCTCACCACTCAGCAAGACTCTTCTGTTAATTAGCATTTCTCCTCTTTTAGCATCTTCAGAATTTGATGATCTAGCATCTTCATCTACATGTGTAACTCTGGCCTGGCCTTCATTTCTCCTGTCTGTTCTGCCTTGGTGCTGAGGACATTCAAATGTCCTATGACCTTCTTCTCCACAGTGAAAACATGTTCCACGGAAGCCTCCTCTTCCAGATCCTTGTCCACTTCCACTTCCTCTCTAATCTCTATTACTCTGATCCTGGAAATGATTGGAACGATTTCCTCTCTGATTCTGACTGCTACTGGCCTCATCCTTCTTTTTCGGATCTTCATTTTGGCCACCATATGACCGTCCACCAGATCTTCCACCACGACCTCTTCCATTTTGTCTGCTCTTGAACTTCTTGTTTAGCTTTTCCTCTACTTTTAGGGCAAACTGGTATCCCTCCTCAATACTGTTCATTCAAACCAGATTCAACTCCTCCTGAATGCTTGGCCTTAACCCATTAAAGTATAGGGAAACTTTCTCCTTATCAGCTTCTGCATGGCCTGTTCTGATGAGGAGTCGATAGAACTCTTCTGTATACTCTTGAACAGATCTTCCTGCTTGCTTCAAACTTTGCATTTTCTTTAGTAGGTCAAGCTCATAATCAACAGGAATAAACTGTCACTTCAATTTATCCACCATCCAATCCCATCTTGTGATTTTATCTTTCCCTCTTCTATTTCGCTCCAATTGAATTTCTTGCGACCAGATCTTCGCATGACCTTTCAATCTGGCCTTCGCAAATTTGACCCTATCAGGATCCTCAACATCTTCGTACTCAAAATATTCCTCACATTCATTGATCTAGTCGATCAATTCCTTTGGGTTAAGATTTCCAGAAAATGTAGGAACCTCAATCTTAGGTCTTTTCTCAATCTTGGAAATTACCCGAAAAAGTCTTTCTTCCTCCTGGTTCACAATTTCAGCTTCTCCTTCTTGATATTCTTCTTCGGCTTCATCTTCACTTTTGTCTCTGACATTAAGATTCATTCCTCTGTGAATTTCTTCTTGTAATGCTCGCACTTGTCTCTGCAGCTCTCTAACCTCAGGTGTCACAGCACCAGCTCTTCCGCCATGTTCTCTTCATGGAGACATTTTCGCAATGCGCACTAAAACCCTAACCATGGTCCTGGTGCAAATTGCCTCACAGTCGGTGATCTATTTACACACTCAAGAACTCCTGCTCTGATACCACTTGATGAAGGGTGCTCCCCTTAATACCACAAACACATAATAGAAATAGAGAAACAACAACAATAATATGCAAGAACAAAAAATTGGCTTCTTATTATCTCCACAAATGTGGAATTACAAACTTTTAGAATTACAATATGCAAAGCCACATGGGCATTCCCTTACAATATTCTGTGGGACAAAGCCTCGAATCAATGCCCAGATTTACTACCCAGAATTGCCCTAGACAACACTACATGCCTTCTTTATATAGGCAATTTCCACCACCTGAGAAGGTTCTAGAAATTTAGCCCTTAGGGCCAACCAAACTTAGAATTATTTTATTTTACAATTTATTACATTAAAGTTGGCTCAAAATGAGTTTTGAAACCCAAATAGAAATTTTGAAGAAAAATTATTTTCCGCCATTTCAGGTGACCC
Source organism: Chamaecyparis obtusa (assembly GCA_027943335.1). Classification (NCBI taxonomy): domain Eukaryota; kingdom Viridiplantae; phylum Streptophyta; class Pinopsida; order Cupressales; family Cupressaceae; genus Chamaecyparis; species Chamaecyparis obtusa. The sequence goes on from BSBK01012826.1 coordinate 98,116, forward strand.
AACTTCCGAAGATGATAAGCTATCACCCATTGACCCGATTGGCTATTATAACCCCATTCTGGAAACGCCACAAAGCGCTCTATAGGCTTGACTGGAGCAAAGCGCTTGTCACCCAAATTTTCAACCTCATTCGGGGCCTCTAAAGCCTTCAAAATTGAGTTCAAAGTTTTTGTACCTTGTTGCCGATACCAAAAAATCTTCAATATCTTCAAAACTAGACCTGATCTAGCCATGAAACTTTGCTGGCAGGTTGATATGACTGAGATGAACCTCCATATGTAAAATTAGAACATTCCAAGATCGTAAGACCAGCTTACTAAAAATAGCAAGTTTCCATAAATAGCAACTCTGCACAAGATAGCCCTTATTGAATACAAAAATAGAAATATTTTTGGGTGATGCAAGATTGCTCTTACACCCAGGATGCTCCTGCATCAGAAGCCTTTGTCATCTCTTCTATCTTTGTGTCTGCTGTTTCTTTCTTCATCTTTATCCTTCTTGTTAGGATATCTAGCAGCTTTATGACCGACTTTATTACATGGAAAACATATAATAGGGAGTTTACCTTTATATTTTCCTTTTCCTCTTCTCAGTCTTCTAGCCATAAGAGCTTCTAGATCTTCAAGATCTTCATTAGTAGTGTCACTATCACTTTCACTTTCACTGGTGCATCTTTCTTTTTTTTCTTCAACTTATTCAGAACTAACTATGACTTAAAAGTAGATTCAACATTTCCAATACTACCAACAGTGAAATTATCATAGTTAGATAGTTCAAAAGTAGTCAGTTTGCCAATCAAACCTTCCAAAGTAAGCACATTTCCAGAGTTAAAAGCACATTTCCAGAGTTACATCTAGATTCTTGAATAGCTGAGATCTTAATAGCATATATAGGATGTAGGGTTCTTAGCACTTTTCCAATTATGGTCTCATCATCAATAGTTCCATTTGCTCTTCTAATAGCATTCACAACTTTTATTCTACCACAATATTGTGCAATGTTTTCATCTTCATTCATTCTCATTTCATCAAACTTACCTCTGAGACTCTCAGCTTTGGCTTTCAGCACATATAGATCACCACCATAGATCTTTGCAAGAGTGTCCCACATATCTTTATTAGTTGTGCAGTCCTTAATATCCTCAAATTCTAGATAGCTTAGGGTAGATGCAATTTCCAGTATTGCCTAATTATGTTCTTGCTTAGCTCTCATTTCCTCGGTAGTCAAAGGTGCAACAGGTGTGACATAGTCATGCTCAATGTAGTATTTTGTAGAATCACCAATACTGGCTAGATGCAGCTTCATCAAGCTTTTTCATGCAGAGAAGTTTTCTTTGTTCAGCTTCGGTACCTCCTTCTTATACATCTTGATCATTTGCTTCAAGTCCCTTTAAACTTGTTTTTTGTAGACACCAATAAGCAACATAGCTCTGATACCAATTGTTAATATGATTTAGAATAACAGAGAGGGGGGGTGAATCAGTTGTTCTCAGGTCCTGGTGTATAAAATAACTTCAAAAACTTTTCCTTAAATTAGATCAAGCAACCAAAACAAACTCGGTTATCACTGATTCAATAATAGAAACATATAACACTGCAGTCCACTACCCAGTTGTAACTAACTTGTAAAACACAGAAATGTTCAAACCAAAACATTCACACAAGTATTGACACCAGGATTTATAGTGGAAACCCAATATGGGAAAAACCACTTTGTAACATGCTACTATTATTTTCACTATTCTGAATGAGCTCAGTTAAAAGCCAACCCTGTCAAAGGTTACAATACACACTGTCAAGTCTGACCCGGTTAAAGGATTTCAATCACCCTATTAAAAGTGAGCCTTGTTACAGGATTTACATACACTCCATTAGAATGAAACCTTGTTCAAAGGATTTAACATATGACTATTAGGTCAACCTCTGTTAAAAAGATTTTGACTGTTACAATGGTTAGAAAGTAGCAGTAGTATTGATCTAAAAAACATATAACTCACTTTGCAAATATCAAATCTAATTCCATACATAAATGCTGGTTTACTGACTTTGAAACTTTTCCATTTCCATCTCTGATTTGCTCGGAACTTTTCTTCAAGAAATCACCACACTCCTCCTTCAACCTTTTCACTTATACAGTCAATAAAACTTACTATTCTTCCAACATCTCCTTCACCCATGCATTCTCATACCTAATGTTTAGGTTCCCTTAATACTTTTCTCTATTAGGTTAACTTATCTTTTGCCACTTAATCTCCTTCGTAGATTTTAGGGTTAGGTGAGATTCATTGAATCTACCCGCTTCATGTTCTTCGTCTCCTCTTCTAGAATCATCTCAAATCTCATAAAGATTTACAATAAAATATTTTACAAAGTATTAAATGCTTCCATACAATCAATAAATAAAGTCAACACATTTTACATAATCCAAGAATTCAATAATGTTGGCTCCAAATCTGAATTCTCTTCAAATATAAAAATGCCAATGCTCGGTCAATATTGTGATCATCCACTCGGTCTTCATGTAAAATACTCGGTCACTACTAAAATTTTTTCCTCAACATATACTATCTTCATCGACAATTAACTGATACTCGGTCTACATTAGATTTTTTCTCAGCATACACTAACTTGGTTGACACTAACATAACTCGGCTTAAATATGATTTTTTCATTTTTTCTCGGTTAAACCTTTTAGTCCTCAATCTTACTAAAATAAACAATACATTGTCCCATCATTGTACAACATAGTCAAGTAAACTTTGCAGTATCAAGATAACTCAACCTTTCCCTAGGTGCTATTGTTACCATCCTTTCTTTCCCTTCTCACAATAGATATAGTACTTTCCTAAGTAGAAACAGTCTTACTAGTTAAGGTTTGACATCAATGACAATACAACAATTGCTTCAATTGCAATTTTCAACAAAAGGGAGTAGAGCATAGTCCTCTAGCCTTATCACTTTTACCCAAACACAACAAACAGATTAATTTGACACACTAAGACTGAAATTATCTCACCAAGATTTGTGATGGTAACAACTATGCTCTATTGATCTCTCCGGAGAGTGTGTGTGTGTGAAAATTATACCTGATCTGTAAACACAACACTCAGTAAAACATTAGAGGTTAGTGATAATCAAAATCGTGCAAAATTGAAAGCTATCTAACCAAGTGATTTACTGCCTTCTAATAGGTGCGAGATTAATGTTCTCAGATTGTAATCGAGATCAGTGACCTAGACGACACCTAAATGAAGGATTTGAATGCAATTCTAGATATGGAATAAATGCAATTAATCTATATTTTTGATATTTTCTATGCAATAAGAATGATAAAAACTGATATGATATGAATGCTATTGAAAACTGATATGCTATGAATCTAACAATGATATGTAATATGAATGCAAAAATAAGATTGATCTCACAAAGATGTCGATTCGCAAGAGCTTTGATTCTTCAATTCCAATTTTCCAGCGTGATTGTGCAAAATATGAGATGATTTGTGAAGAGCTAAAGCCTTAATTTATAGAAATCCAGGGCTTTGGAGGTGCATGAGAAAAAGCCATAAATCACTCAAATAACTCAATTTGATTTTTGAGTTATTTTTAAATAAAAGATAATTAACTCACAAAAACATGCAAAAGCTAAGTTTTAACTCAAAATAGAGTTTAGCTTTAATTGATAATTGATAGTTGTCTGCTTTTATGATTGTGCATGTTTTATTTATGAATTAATTTAATAATAAAGTGATTTATTTCCAACTTAACTGCTTTTAAAAATAAAACAATTGATTTATGGGTTAATCAATTATTTAATCAAAATTTTATTAAAAACTATATTATTAAATAATGACAACTTGCTTTAATTAATTAAATAAGAATTTAATCAATTATTCATATGATATTAGATTTATTGTCAAAATTAAATAATACAATTAATAATAGATATAATTAAATTTAATTACACAATTAAGTGACAAATATTAAATCTAATTAATTAAATATGAAAATATTCAATTAATCAAACTTTAGGATAAATGTGATTTATTGCCAAATAATTATAAAATTAAAGATAATTAAGATAATTAGGAATATTACTAGGAATATTCTCCGATGCAAAATTTAAGATAATCAATTAGATTTGATGATGTTTAGATGTGCCTTAGATTAGGACTTTGATGTCGATTTCATATGATTTGATGATATAGGAGGTTAATGAACTTATAGCCCATTTTTGGGGTATTACATTTTGCCCCTCTTTGAATTACTGTGTGAAGCGCAGTGGTTCAAAGATAGTCTGTGTTTGATAAAGATATGAAACTGATTCAAAAGATAAACCGATCTCAAGATAGAAACCGATTGAAAGATATTGAGATAGGAGTTGATTGATATTGAATTGATATGGAGATAATAGGTCTTGAATGACCAAAGATAATGTTCACTGTAGAAGCAAATGAACCTATTATTGCGAAAAAGTGTCAAAATGCCTGATTCTGAACCTTAGGATTGATAAGAAGTGAGTGACCCGTTCTAGACTCGATTGTCTTAGCAGAACTAGTAGGTATCACATCCAAATCCTTTAGTTGCCGAAGAACCAAGGAAATAACACTATGATCTGATGGTTGCAAAAATTGATACAGATTACAAGATTAAGAGAATACCAGATTGATATGGATTGATGAATCTGATATGCCCCAAGTGATGATAGATTTTCCCTGAGCGATGAGGACTTTTGATGAATCAGTAACTAGACGTGATTGTTTGTCTTGATCACTAATGAAAGATATTGATAGACTTGATCGATAGAATTTGATTTAAAGACTTTGAATGATGTGCAATACCATGCCCCCTTCGGGATTAAAATTGAAATCTGACAAGAAAAGTCAGCGTTGATAGTTTAGAAGCATGTTAATTGATCTGAGAAGTGGTTATTTACATCCGAGAATGCATTCTGCATCGTTGGAAGGTCCCAAAAGACCAAGTTTGACTAGGTTTGACCATGAGTTGACCATGGTTGACCAAGTTGAAATTTTGATAGTTTGATGTAAGATAATCAGTTAAGTTGAATACTAGATTTTTGTGATGATTGAAGGTCGAATATGCAAGTAGTTAATAATATGAATGATCTCAGATTTGAATTTTGATCCCGAAAAAGGATTCTACTTGCTATTTCATTGGAGGAACCTTCGTGTGAGATTCAGCTCTTGTTAGACTTGAAGATGCGATTTGAAGAATCATTTAAGCATTGAAGTTCGTTTAATCATTGTGAGATCATGTAAACATGCAAAATGTAATGAGACATGCAAAATGAAATGCAACCTAAGACCTAGGACCTAGTCACTGATCATGTGTTGATTTGTTATCATCATTGAACTTTTAGGTAACCGGATAAATCAATACAATGCCCACTAGCCATGAAACCATAGACATATGAATATTGATTTGTATGTGCAAGAATCAATACAACACCCACTGGTTATACAACCATGGACATATGAATATTGATTTGTTTTCAGAATGTTGGATTAGATATAAGTACCAAGGCACAAACGCCAGGATGACCTGAATATCATGTCCATTTTGATATAGCAATTTGTACAAGCATCAAAACATAAACGTTGTGATGACCTGAGTACACCTTGCATTAAAAACACATCAAACAGCTAAGAGATCATTCTAAATCCAATGTGAATTACCCGTAGTGACCCTTTATCGTTCACATCCTTAGGCAAGATTGCATTCCACAGTAGGAGAAAGAACTTACTCAAAAAGACAATAGTTAGATCAAACTTCCTTGAATTTTTTTGGGTATCAATGGTCGAGGTACGCATGGCCATCCAATTCGAGATAGAGGCTCTTATAGTCGGACACCATTTCAATCCAGAATTTCCAAAGCTGTTAGATTTTCACATACAAGCAGAAGACAAAGAAAAGATTATGCCCCCAGTCATCACTCTCTAAATCCTATAAAAGACATCATCGAAGAGCTCGAAGGGACACAATATGCAAAAATCTCAATGCGAATCAGTAAGCCTACAAGGAGATAAAAGCATGAAAAGCACAGATTGTTTTTAGTTGAGTTTTGATGTTTGATTGTTGTTGATGCAAAATCCTTTCTGGAGACGAGACAGACAGACTGACTCAACTTGAAGCTTCAAAGGACTCTGAGTGGATATGAAACGTCTAAGATACATGGGAGACCATAGGATATGACATTGATTGCCCCCAAGTGTGAACATTGATAGGATGCAAACGCTTGAGCTGGTTGGTGTACAGGCCGACTTATTGAAAACTGGAAATGCAGGAACAAACCGGGAGATATGTACAAACTAAATCAAGACTGAAAGCTGGGAAAGACCAAGATTGTGCTGATAGATGGAGCATTTTGGAACAAGTGGTGCCCGTTTGCCGAGTTTTCACCATCTTGGTAGAGATTCTATTTTTGCTACCGAGGTGCCTGTTTCCAGGTTTTCACCAAGGCACTTTTTTTTTCATTTTTTTGTATTTTTCATTTTTTCAATTTTTTTTGTACTTTTGATATTTTTTGATTTTTTTGTGAATCATCAAGGTGCCTATTGCTAGGTTTTCACCAAGATGTTCATTTTTTCAGGACTTTTTCCGATTTTTAAGATTTTTTTCAGGACATTTACCAAGCACTGAATGCCTTAGGCATAGAATTTCTTTAGATGGAGAACGTTGATTGGTTCTCGGAGCTGTTCTCCTTCAGTTGTTGAGAGTTGATAGGCACCAGAGCCAAAAGTAGCAGTGATTACAAAGGGACCCAGCCAGTTGGGTTCGAACTTCCCCTTGCGTTCTCGATGTGATTGATTTTTAGGATTTTCTCTCAACACTAGATCACCAACCTGAAATTCTCTATGTCTGACTTTCTTGTTGTAGCCTCTAGACATTCTTTTCTGATACACTCTGAGATGATCATACGTTGCTTGTCTGCACTCATCTAGTAGTTCAAGTTCTTGTAACCTCGACACTCTGTAGTCTTCATTGGTGACAAGTCCATGCATTTTGATTCTGAGTGATGGGATTTCAACCTCAATAGGCAATACCGCTTCAGACCAATAAACTAAAGTGAAAGGTGTAGCCCCTGTAGGCGTTCTGATACTAGTTCTGTATGCCCAGAGAGCTAGATTGATCATCAGATGCCAGTCTCTTCCTATTTTATTCACTGTTCTGTGCAAGATCTTCAGGAGATTTTTGTTTGAAGCCTCAGCTTGTCCATTCCCTTGAGGATAGTAGATAGATGACCAATGTTGAGTAATTTTGAACTTGGCACATAAGTCATCTAGGTCCTTGTTTTTGAATTGTCCCCCGTTATCTATGATTATAGAGTGAGGGATCCCATATCTGCAAATGATGTAATTCAGGATGAACATAGAGATCTGTTTCCCCATTGCTTGTGTTAGAGGAACTGCTTCTACCCATTTTGTAAAATAATCTGTAGCTGTGATTATATGGGTATGTCCATTAGAAGAGTGCGGATGGATAGCACCTATGAGATCAAATGCCCATTATTGAAAAGGCCATTGTGTAGTAAAGGGAATTAGATCTCTCCCTGGAGCATGAATCAAGTTGCCATGTACTTGACACTGTTGACAGTTTTTAGCAAATTTAATAGCTTCTTTTTCCATTTCAGGCCAATAATACCCAGCCCTAATAAGTTTTCGAGCTAACGTTAACCCGTTCGAGTGTGAACCACATATACCCTCATGGACTTCCTCTAATGCACATTGAGACTCTTCTCATTCTAAACATCTAAGCAGTGTACCATCTAGACCTCATTTGTACAGATCATTACCAATGATGACATATCGGGATGCGGATCGGATAAGGTTTCATTTCTCAAAATGGTTAAAGGACTCAGGGATGATTTGGTCGTGGAGATAGGAGAAATTTTTTTTGTAGTGAGATGAGTCATAACTTACAACAGTGCAGATCATGCGAGTTTCAGGGGAGTCATATGTAGGATAGGATAGGGCTTCCACCAGGAACTCATAGCGTAGTTCATGTTTAGGCTGTTGTAAAAGAGTAGATAATGTTGCCATTGCATCAGCAGCCTTATTCTCCATTCTGGGTATTTGCTCAAATGTGATAGAGATGAAGTATTTCTTTAGATCATCGACCATTCTCTTGTAAGGAATGAGCTTTTCATCTTTGGTTTGGTACACATCATTGACCTGGTGGATGACCAGTTGTGAGTCTCCATGAATGTGCATCTCTGTAACTCTCCATTGTATTGCCATTTTCATACCATATAGAAGTGCCTCATATTCAGCAATATTGTTTGTGCAAGGAAACTTTAATTTGAATGCTTTGGGTATCGAGTATCCTTGAGGAGTAATGAACAATATGCCTGCTCCGGATCCATTCTGTGTGTAGGAGCCATCAAAGAATAATCGCCATGCTCTAGAAGAGAGGTGCATGATAGAGGAATCGGGAAATTCCATTTGCATGGGTGTATCATCAAACAGTGGTGCTTCAGCTAATTGATCAGCAATGACCTGTCCTTTGATAGCTTTTCTTTCAACATATTCAATGTCAAATTCGCTCAAGAGCATGACCCATTTAGCTAGTCTACCTGTGAGGGCAGCTTTGCTTAGGAGATATTTCAGTGGATCAATTTTAGCTACCAAATGAGTAGTATGAGCTAACATGTAGTGTCTCAATTTCTGTGATGCAAAGATCACAGCGAGACAGGCCTTCTCTATCATTGAGTAGTTCTTCTCATAGGCCACTAAAGTTCGGTTGATATAGTAGATGGCTCTTTCTTTCTTGTTCTCATCATGCTGTGCTAGCAATGCCCCCAGTGATGTATCTGTTGCGGAGACATATAATATTAATGGCTTCCCATGAATAGGAGGCATCAATATAGGTGGATTTGATAGATACTTCTTGATATGTTTAAAGTTGTTCTCACATTCTTCATTCCATGCAAAGGTCACACCTTTATGTAATGTTTTTGTAAAAGGCTGTGAGATGTCCGCTAGCTGTGATATGAATCTTCTGATAGATTGAACTCTGCCTTGCAACATCCTCATTTGACTAATATTTGTGGGAGGTTGCATCTCTATTATAGCCTTGACCTTAGCTGGATCAACTTCAATGCCTTTCTTGGAGACGATGTATCCTAGGAGCTTTCCAGAAGTGACTCCAAAAGCACACTTTTTAGGATTTAGTCGAAGACTAAATTTTTCCATTCTGTCGAGGATCATGCTCAAGTCTGTTAGATGTTTAGTTCTAATCATGGATTTTGCCAAGGTATCATCTACATAATCCTCCATTGTTCTATGCATCATATCATGAAAAATAGATGTCATTGCTCTTTGATATGTAGCTCCAGCATTTTTGAGTTCGAATGGCATAACATTCCAACAGAAAGTTCCCCACGCACATGTGAAAGCTGTTTTATCTTGATCTTCTGGAGCAATTTTGATTTGGTTGTATCCAGAAAAGCCATCCATTAAGGAATACATTTCATAGCCCGCAGTCATGTCTACTATCATATCAATGTTAGGTAGTGGAAAGTCATCCTTAGGGCATGCTCTGTTCACATCTCTAAAGTCCGTGCACACTCTGATTGAACCATCTAGTTTTGAAACAGGTACAATGTTGGAAATCCACTCAGCATAGTCGATGACACGGATGAATCCAGCTTTTAGGAGTTTTTCTAGTTCTGCTTTGACTAAGAGTGCGACATGAGGATGCATCTTTCTCAATTTTTGTTTGATTGGTTTTACTCCGGGAGCAATGGATAGATGGTGCATAATGAGATTGGGATCCAATCCTGGCATATCTGAATATTTCCATGCAAAGTTGATCTTTTTCTCTGATAAGAAGGTAGTGAAGTTTTGTTTCTCTTCGTCTGATAGAGATTGTGCTACATGTACCAATTGTGGTTCCTCTGTTGTACCCAAATTGATGGATTGAGTTGGCTCAATCAGAACTGGAGATCTATCCTGTAAATGACTTGGAAGGACATCAAATATCTCATCCTTAGGTGCCTCAGAGAGGTTTTCACCTTCAGATACGTCTTTTCTTTTTACTTTTGTCGGTTCTGAGACTGCCACAAAGTGGTTTTCACCCTCAGAACTCTTTTTCTTTTTCTTTTTACTCTTGTTTTTCTGACTAAGATATTTGATGTTCGACTCGGTCATGCTGACACTTGGTTCACTGATGGAAGTACTCATAGGCTCAACTGCATTGAGGTAGCAGGCAAGGGCATAGTCATTTGGGAAGGTATACATACCATGGTTTGGGTTGGTGGAAGTTTGGTTGATAAGATCAGGGCGTTGGATAGTCAAAGCGGGAAAGGCTTGGGATATGGTGTTCACGGATGTGGATATGTCATCATTGGTCCTAACCTGACGCTCAAGTTCAAAGGTGATATTACAACTCAGAATGTTCAATTCATGAATAGGCTCAACATCATCATAGGAGTCCTCTTCAGCCATAGGTGGATCAGACACGTTAAGTTCATTGTTTCTCTCTAGACCTACGTTGGGTTGAGAGACATATTGGTGAATAACATCAATAGATTTCTCTGTTATAAGCTCATCTTCTTCTAGAATGGCACCCCATTCATAATCATTTGACTCATCTTCTGATTCAGAATCTCTAGGAAATCTTAGAAAGTGCGTGAAATCAGGATGAATACCCCAAGAAGGATTACCCTCAGTCTCTGACTTGAATTCATATTCATGGGAATCAGTGTCAGAATAACTACCCCCTGCTTCTTGATTAGTTTGATTGCCTTCGAGATTGGCTGGTTCTTGTGGTACAACCATCTCTTGCGCTACAGTAGGTTCTTGTGTTTCTACTACATTAATTCTTCTGATAGGATCATCTATATCATCAAGAAGATCTTTGATCTCTTTAGGCAATTTTTCATAGGGGATAAGCTCAAAGCTATCTGAATCATCATCAGAGGGTTCTGTGTCTTCTTTCTTAAGAAGGGGATCTCCTGGTGCAATTTGTTCTATGACATGAGAACAACCACCTCTGAGATGATAGGGTTTCTTTTTAAACCCTATGCCACCAGTATCTTTTTTGGCTCGACCAATATGTGAAATGGGGGTCACAAGACCCTTTCCCCTAATTCCTAGAGGTCCTTGACCAGAATATCCCATCTTGGCTATCAATTTGTTTCCTGGACCATATGAATTAGAAGGGACTGTAGGTGCTATAGATTCACTAGGTTGAACAATTTTAGATTCATAATCCTCTTTATATAGCCATGCCAGCACAGCTTCATCCTCTTCAAATTCTTGTTTAGATACTTGCTCCACCACAAAATGTCTTTTGTATGCTTCCATAGGTTCCTTAGGTTCTGATTTAGACTGCTTCAAGGATTGGCCATATGACTTAGGTGAGATTGGGAGAGATGTTAGAGACAAGACTGGCTCTATAGTGTATTCTCCCATCCCATTTTCTTTGATATTGATCTCTTTAGCAATGTCATCCATCTTAGATGTGGAAGCCACATTTTGTTGCTTGATGGAAGATTCTCTGTTATTGGGAACAAGTTTATCGGCACTTTCCTTCAATGTATTGCAAGTTGTACTCAGATCAGCTGGGATAGTAACCTCCACTCCTTCATAGGGAAATTTCAAGCATTGATGGTATGTTGAAGGAATAGCCTGCATTTCATGTATCCAGGGTCTCCCTAGAAGGATATTGTAAGCCAATGGTAGATCGAGCACCTGACATGTGGTATCTTTGATGACTGGACCCACCCGGATGGGCAAGACAATGGTGCCTTTAGAAGCTCTTTCTTGTTCATCATAGGCTTTTATGGTGATCTTCTTTCAAGGATCAATAGACATCTCTGAGAATCCCAACTGTGTGATTAAGTTGTAAGAACAAATGTTGAGGCCTGCGCCCCCATCTATCAACACACGTTTGACTCGACGGTTCTGGATCAAGACTTCTATGTGCAAGGGCTGATTATGTGGGTGACTTAGGGAGTTGTCATCCTCTTCTGAAAAGGAGATATATTGCGGAGATGTTAGATGACCAACCATAGTCTGGAACCTGTCTAGATCTAGATCATCAGGAACATTAGAGCTGAGCAAAGCTTTGTCTAGGATATCTCGGTGAGCTGGAGATATTCGAAGTAACTCAAACATAGAGATTTTGGCATTGGTATGCTGGAGTTGTTGTACGATGCTGTAAGATGTAGGTCTGGTATCCTTTGGATTGGAAGATTTCGAGGCAACCTTTTGTTTAGAAGCAGATGTGAGATTGAAAGGTATCTTAGGGACATCAAATGAATTTGGTGTTTGTCCTTTCAGATGTGTCTGAGCTTGTGATCTGGTAACTGCATTAGCTGAGGAATGATTTCTATCTCTTTGTACAATCGTGATGACATTACAGCTCTCAGAGAGGCATGGTTCCACCATATTGATGACAGCATCGTTTCCAGGGTAGGCATAGTTGACTTTTGCCCCCATGTTAGGCTGAGAAGTGGAAACTCCCTTGCCATGTTGTGGAAAAGGTTCTATAAATGCTGTGTGATCATTATTGCTGGTAGGATTATCGATTGTGATGTCCCCTTGATCTATCAAGTCTTGAATGATATGCTTCAAATGGAAGCATCCATTAGTTCTGTGGCCTTTAGTTCGATGGAAAGCACAAAATTCATTATCTTTCCACCAACATGGTTTTGGATCCGGATCAGGTTTTTGGATTGGTGGTAAAGAGATCATGTTATCCGCTATCAGGGTCCTCAGAGCAGATTCCAAAGATTCTCCCAGGGGAGTAAACTTTTGTTTATTATCCCATCGTTTGAATGGCTTCTTTGGAGATGGTTCAGCAGATTTTTGCTCTGAAGCTTCAATGGCTTTGGTGGAAAGGGTGAGATTGTAGGCCAGTGCCTTTGATGGGGTGTGGATAGTGTCAACAACACCGTCAGAGACGATACCTTTGTTTCTATTCTAGCTCTTGTTTTTATCTTTTGAGCTAGATCCCGATTCAGACTTGTCCTTTTGAAGTGTGATTTCTCCTTTCTTGACAAGTACTTTCTCAATCTTGATTGCATTATCCACCATTTTATCAAAAGATACATGATCTTACATTTGTAATGGATAGTTGAGCTCTGGAACAAGGTTATTGATAAAGATTTCAAGTTTCTCCATTTCGGGAATTGGTCTAGCATATAAAGAAAACTTCTTTCGCCACCTCTTGAGAAAAGTTAGGAATGATTCCCCTGGATATTGCTTGAGGTTACAGATATCGATCATGGTAATCAGATGTTGAATATTGTAGGAATATTGTTGATAAAATAATTTAATCAATTCCTCAAAAGTTTTGATCGTAGAAGGTAATCTTGAAAACCACTGAATGGATGCTCCTCCCAAGGATCTAGGAAAAAGATGCATTAGATAAGTCGGTTCATGCATGAATTCCATGGATTGTCTACAGAATTCTCTGACATGATCTTGAGGATCAGAGTGTCCGTCATATTTGTCATACTTTGGTATCTCCACTCTTTTTGGGAATGGAGGCATATACAAGTCTTTGTCAAAAGGGAAAGGACAAAGGGCCTCCATGGAGAATTCCTTGGGTTCCTTCTCTTTCTCAATTTTATTCATTTTGATCTGCATAGCGTGCAGCTGGTTCATTATGGCCATCATCGGAGTTTCTTCCTCATGCGTGATGATATCTTCGACATTGAAGTGAGGAGGAAGTTTAGCTCCTTCTTGGGCTAATTGCAAAAAGTATGCCTCTCTATCCATTTTCAAGAAATGCCTCATCATTCTTTTGAATTCATCGTCATTCTGACACCGATGGATTTCAGAGGGTGTAGGGTCTTGGTCGGCATTATGTTGAGAATGGTGTCCCTAGGATCCTCCTCCTAGAGAACCATGGTTTGTCCCTGCTTGAGACATGGTAGGAGTTTTTGGGCTCCCTGGAATAGATTGAGGAGGAGTTTGTTGATTACCTCTGTGAGTTGATAGAGGAGGTATGTAACCAGTTTTTAATCGAAAGTTACCGAGACCGTCGTCTTCGTAGATACCTGACTTGATGAGTTGTTCAAGAGTTGGACCCGGGGTATTGGTCAAAAGTAAGTTCTGAGATGTTTCTTCTGATTTCTTGTGTGAAGAAGCTCTGGTCTCCACCATTAACTTTGAATGAAACAGAAGAAAAGGATGAAGACAACTGAAGAACAATTTGATTCGAGAAAATTGGATGACGCAACCTTGTCAAGATTATGATAGTTTTGATGATCTGATGAGATGTGGGTGAAGGAAACTGTGCCCTGGATGTATGGGATAGATCGCCCAAAAGATAGCGGACATGAGTTCTCAACACTTAGTTTGTTTTTGAAGATTGATTGATTGAAGATTGATAGTTATGACAAGGTTTTGACACGAGATAAAAAGGACTCAAATTGATCAAACAGAAGACTACATCGGATTCAAAAGATCAAACTCAGAAAATGGTAGAATGCTCAATAGCTACTGCTCTGTTCCTGACACAATGATATTTTTGACAGATTCTGGAACTAGGCTGGAAACATTGGATATCTTGCAATTTGACAATTTCTGACAACTTTCTCAAATTTTTCCAAACGACACTCTGCAGACTCGTACGACCCTGGGTAGTCTATGAAATGACAGTTGCTAAACTCATACGACAGTTGGGTAATACTAAAATGACACTTGACAAAACTCGTACGACTTTTGACTTCCTGAAATGACTTTTGACTCCAGAAAAGATTTTACGTCACTTTTTGCAAAATGTAAGGTCTTCAGTTTTGGATTGTTTGCAAATTGTATTGTCCAGATTTTGAAGGTTATACCAGATTTGATCATTTTTTAATAGCCAAGTAGATAAATAAGCACACAGAATAGCAAGTAAGTGATTCCAAGCACGTTTGAAAACAATGAACAAGGGAAAAAGCAACCTTGCGCATGAACAATCAAGTGACCAAATTGTGCTAATCCCTGAGAGTACTAATTGTGTATGTTCTGAAAAGTTTTGCAATAACACACATATACCTGAGAATGAAAAATTGGCCTCTCTAGGGTTTTTAGTAATGGTTTGACTCTGCAACTTTTATGATTCAAAGGAGTGAACTCCAATCCTGGCACACCAGGGTTTTGACACAGTCTGAGAACTTAATCTTCAAGAGCTACTAGGGAGATCTGACAACCCAACAATGAACCATACCCGTGGAGATTTCTTCCACAAGGACATTTATATAGCGGCTGTCACTACCATGGCGAAAATGGCTATTACCGCTTGAGGTTCCGTCAATGCAGTTTGCCCTGTGAAGGGATTGTCCGCTATGGTTAACCCTCTCTAAAGATGACTTACAATAGTATACCACAAGGGGACTTGGCTCCAGATTCAAGGTTTTGACACCTCTTCACTTTTAACCCAAACAAAGCAAGCAGATTAATCCGACACGCTAAGACAAAGTTTTGTTCCACCAAGGTCTGTGATATCAACTCCACGTGATCTATCAACCTCTCCGGGGAGAGAATGTATCAATCAATAAGAGAAGACGCACTAACCAATTTTGATTCACCAAAGCTCGTGATATCAACCCCACGTGATCTATCAACCTCTCCGGAGAGAGAATGTGTCGATCAATAAGAGAAGACTCACTAACTAAGTTGAATGTGAAACGCACTAAGTATCCTCCCTACCTACAAGGATTCTATCGTCAAGAAGGATTTCTCTAGGAATCCAATCTCTCAAGAATCACAAATAGTGTTCATAGGGCCTAATTACTATGTGAGCACAGATGTATGTTCCGAAAGCAAATCTACCAAAAGCATCCAAAAAGTAGAAAGAGGAACACTTAACGTTTAAAGCGAATATGAGATGAGTCCACAAGGTGGAACACTTAACACCTCACACAAGCTAAAAACGAGTCCACAACTTAGAAAACAAGGGAGTTCCTAAAAGCACAAAAGGGTTGCCAAGTGGAACATTTAACGCTTCTGTCCTGTTGACCCCTCCCCTTTATGGCGCTGAGATTGCAACCACGGGGCGGAAATGAGGGGCCGGTGGATTAGCGAGTCTAATAACCCAAGATAGCAATCAAGATCAATCACAAGTATTCTAAGACTACTTAATGAATCCTTAAGGGTTCACAACCTAGTATCAATTATGCAAGTGTGTAGAAATAGATCAAAAGCATGAAAAGATGCACACAAGCTTGACACATAAGAGATTTATTTTAAGTCCCAAATCAAAATATTATTAGATGAAGGAGAATACCTGGGATCCTTGCAACGCGCTTAGTAGATTTTACTTGATTTTTAGCAATTTTTGTTGAGCTTTTCCATGCAAGCAAGTGACGAACTCTCCAACAAGCAAACAAGCAAACAAGATATGCAAAATATATTCAACTTATGAAAACCATAGGGTTAGCTCTAAAAATCAATTATTATCAGTAATAATAACCAGCAATCAACCCAAATGACAACTCATATCATTCATTGAACCATGTAAAAAAAATAAGTGCATACCCATCACAAAACTTTATTTTTTTTTTTGCATTTGACCTAGTCAACAAGATCTAATTTTTTTGATATGATTTTGGCCACAAAAGTAGAAATTCAGAATAGAGACCCCTACTAAAAAACAGAGAGCTTTCCAAAAATGCAAAAATTTTAGAAAAACTCTTCATTTGTGCCCTAGAGACCCATTTTATCAAAATAGACCAGTTTTTGTAAATTGACTATTTGAGCTATGATATCATGTCCAAATTTAAAACACAAAGAATGGACCCCCTGTAGAATTTAAAGAAATTTCCGAAAATATAAATTTTTTTGAAAAATATGCTGATTTGCGTCAGATACTAATTTTTTCCGGAATTTCAAGAAAAAATTATTAAAAATTCAAAACATCTCAGAAAATTCTAAATTTTTTACTGTAGCTTCCATGACATATCACCAACCTGAGAAACAAATTTCAGACCAAAATTCCAAGCCATTTGGGAGATAAAATGAAATCTTTGAAACTTTGGGGTTTTAGCTCCCAAAAAAATCAAAACCAGCATGCAAAGGTGGGTTGCCCCACGGTGGGCGCCAGAAATGTGTGTGTGAAAATTATACCTGATCTGTAAACACAACACTCAGTAAAACATTAGAGGTTAGTGATAATCAAAATCATGCAAAATTGAAAGCTATCTAACCAAGCGATTTACTACCTTCTAATAGGTGCGAGATTAATGTTCTCAGATTGTAATCGAGATCAGTGACCTAGACGACACCTAAATGAAAGATTTGAATGCAATTCTAGATATGGAATAAATGCAATTAATCTATATTTTTGATATTTTCTATGCAATAAGAATGATAAAAACTGATATGATATGAATGCTATTGAAAACTGATATGCTATGAATCTAACAATGATATGTAATATGAATGCAAAAATAAGATTGATCTCACAAAGATGTCGATTCGCAAGAGCTTTGATTCTTCAATTCCAATTCTCCAGCGTGATTGTGCAAAATATGAGATGATTTGTGAAGAGCTAAAGCCTTAATTTATAGAAATCCAGGGCTTTAAAGGTGCATGAGAAAAAGCCATAAATCACTCAAATAACTCAACTTGATTTTTGAGTTATTTTTAAATAAAAGATAATTAACTCACAAAAACATGCAAAAGCTAAGTTTTAACTCAAAGTTTAGCTTTAATTGATAATTGATAGTTGTCTGCTTTTATGATTGTGCATGTTTTATTTATGAATTAATTTAATAATAAAGTGATTTATTTCCAACTTAACTGCTTTTAAAAATAAAACAATTGATTTATGGGTTAATCAATTATTTAATCAAAATTTTATTAAAAACTATATTATTAAATAATGAAAACTTGCTTTAATTAATTAAATAAGAATTTAATCAATTATTCATATGATATTAGATTTATTATCAAAATTAAATAATACAATTAATAATAGATATAATTAAATTTAATTACACAATTAAGTGGCAAATATTAAATCTAATTAATTAAATATGAAAATATTCAATTAATCAAACTTTAGGATAAATGTGATTTATTGCCAAATAATTATAAAATTAAAGATAATTAAGATAATTAGGAATATTACTAGGAATATTCTCCGATGCAAAATTTAAGATAATCAATTAGATTTGATGATGTTTAGATGTGCCTTAGATTAGGACTTTGATGTCGATTTCATATGATTTGATGATATAGGAGGTTAATGAACTTATAGCCCATTTTTGGGGTATTACAGAGTGAACGTATCGATCAAAAGTTGAGGACCAAACCTAGTAGAACGCAAGATAATCTCAATATCCTCCCTACCTACAAGGGGATCCTTCATTAAGAAGAGCTTCACATGTGTGAATAAGCGAATGAAGCCCACTCTCTCAAGATCATCCACAAATAGTGTTCATAGGGCCTATTTACTATGTGTAACAGATATGCAAAAAGCAAATCTATGTTCATTTTATAGCCCAAAAATTGAAGTCTGTGATATGAAAGTAGGAAAGGCACACAAGCTTGACACGTGAGAGTTCATTTTTATATCCCAAATGAAGTGTTATCAGATTGAACATAATACCTAAATTCCTCACAATGCACTTAGTAGATTTTACCTATTTTAGTAATTTTTCTTGCGCTTTTCCAATCAGAATCAACAAATACCAATCATAAATAGAAGATCTCAATTGTTAGGGTTAGCTGTTAGTCTAAATCTAAAAATCAAATCTAGAAAATTGCTTGAAAATCTGAAATGACAATTGAATTCTGATGGCAAAACTCGTACGACAGTCAGTTACCTCCCGTACGACAATCTTGAAACTCATATGACAGTGGGTGTCTTCCCACACGATAGAGTAGCTCCCAAATGACAATGTGTAAGTTTTGATACGAGTCTCAAAAATCTCAACTGTTGTATGACAGTCAGGGGGTCCTGGCATGACTTTCTAACAAAAGTCGTACAAAAAAATATATGGATAGAATATGAAAATTGTAGACATGGCAAAAAATGAAAGAAAATGGAATGAAATGATTAAAGTAGAAATGGAAACCCATTTCAAGGCCCCACGGTGGGTGCCAAAAATGTGTGTGTGAAAATTCTACCTAGCTACGGACACAACACTCAGTAAAACATTAGAGGTTAGCAAAATTGAAATCTGTAAGTAATTGAAACTAAGCTAACCACATGATTTACTGCCTTCTAGTAGGTGCGAGTATGTATTCTTAGATTAGACCAAGATCAGTGATAATGCAACACCTAAATGAAGGATTTGAATGCAAAAGAATGAAAAACTGTATGAACGCAAATTAATCTATTTTTTTTTTGGATTTTGTATGCAATTAGAATAAAAATCTGTATAAAACTAATCTAGAATTGAATGAAATGGTATGTAGATTTAAACTAAGAATGATATGAATGAATGCTATGATATGCTATGAAAAGCTATGAATGCTTATGACTAACAATGAAAAATCTCACAAATCACTTGTCGCAAGTGCTCGATCCTTCAGATGCAAATTCACTAGAGTAATTGTGCAAATTTGAGAGTTGGTAAATTGTGAAGAGCCGAGCCTTGATTTTATAGAAATCCAGGGCTTGAGGATGCATAAGAAAAACCATAAATCACTCTTGATAAACTTAGGTTGATTTTTGAGTTAACAAGAAATTAAGAATAAATAAACTCATAAAATCATGCAAAAGCAGTTTTTATCTCAAAATAGAGATTAGTTCTCTTTTTCAACTCATCATTAGATGTTGAGTTTAGAAAGTTAACAAATTGAAATTGAAAATTGATTTAAAATTAACTGCTTTTCTGATTGTGCATGATTTAATATGAATTAATCTAATAAATAAAATGATTTATTTTCCACATAACTGATTTTAAATTAAAACAATTGATTTATGGGTTAATCAATATTAAATCAAACTTTATTCTAATTAAATCATTAAATTTGATAACTTTGATTTCAAATCAATCAAATAAATATTCAATTGATTGTTTGTAGGAATTTTGATTTATTGTCAAAATAAAAATAATATTAATTAGGAATAAATGCAATTAAATCTAATTAAATAATTAAGTGGAAAAATTAAATTAATTAATTAAATATTCATCATATTCAATTAATCAACTTAAGATAAATAATGACATTTATCACCAAATAATATTCAGTTAAAGATAATTATGATAAATTAGGAATATTCAAAGAATATTCCCGATGCAGAATTAAGATAATCAATTAGGTTTTTGATAAACCAATGTGTAAATGTGCCTTAGGTTAGGAATTTGATGTTGATTTCATTCAATTTGATGATGTAGGAGGTTAATGAACCTATAGCCCATTTTTGGGGTATTACATAGCTAACTAGGTGATTTACCGCCTTCTAGTAGGTGCGAGTATGACATTCTCAGATTCAGACTGAGATCAGTGACAATGCAACACCTAAACGAAGGATTTAAATGATTGAAAGATGTATGAAGATGAATGTAGATTAATCTATTTTTTTGGATTTTGTGTGTAATAAGATGAAAAACTGATATGAAACTAGTCTAGAATGGATTGAAATGATATGCAGATTGATCTAATGATGATATGATATGATATGAAAATGAATGAATGCGATGATCAAAACAATAACAAAAATCTCACAATCGTCTGTTCGCAAGAGCTTGATTCTTCATATGCAAATTCGCCAGAGTTCAAGTATGCAAATTCACGAGGGGCCTAAAACCAAGAAGCTGAGCCTTGATTATATAGAAATCCATGGCTTGAGGATGCATTGAGAAAAACCATAAATCACTTTTGATAAACTCAGGTTGATTTTTGAGTTAACAAGAATTCAGGAAAAGATCAACTCATAAAATTGTGGAAAATCACTTTTTAACTCGAAATAGAGTTTAGTTCACTTTTTCAACTCACAATCACATGTTGAGTTTAGAAAGTTAACATATTGAAATTGATAATTGATTTAAAGTTGACTATTTTTCTTATTGTGCATGATTTAATATGAATTATTTTAAAAATAAAGCGATTTATTCTCAACTTAACTGATTTTGAATTAAAATAACTGATTTATGGGTTAATCAATTATTAAATCAAACTTTTATTCCAAACTATATCATTAAATATTGACAACTGGATATAATTAATTAAATAAGAATTTAATCAATTATTCATAGAATTTTTGATTTATTGTCAAAATTAAATAATATTAACTAGGAATAAATAGAATTATATCTAATTAAATAATTAAGTGGAAAAATTAAAGTTAATTAATTGAATATTCAAAATATTCAATTAAACAAATGTTAGGATAAATATGATTTATCACCAAATAATATTTAATTAGGATAATTAGATAAATTAGGAATATTTAGGAAATATTCCCCGATGCAAAATTAAGATAAGATCAATTAGGGTTTTGATAAACTGATGTGTAGATGTGCCTTAGGTTAGGACTTTTGTGTCGATTTCGATTGATTTGTTGATGTAGGAGATCAATGAACCTATAGCCCATTTTTCGGGTATTACATTTTGCCCCTCTTTGAGTTACTATGCGAAGCGCAGTGGTTCAAAGATTAATCTATTTTTGATAATGATGTGGAGTTAGTTATGTGGTGGAGAAACTAATCCTAAGAGATAAACTGATTCTGAGATAGAAACTGATTGATAGATTTGAAGGTGTTGGTGATTCAGGTCCTAGTTGACCAAAGAATCAAGATGATGCTAACTATATCAACAATGAACTGGTGATTACGAAGAAGTGTCAAAATGCCTGATTTTGAACCTATGATTAAGAAGTGATTGTCTTGACTCTTGATTGTCCAAAGGAATTGAAAGGATGCCAAATCTGAACCCTTCAGTTACGAAGAATCAAGGAAATAACACAACTGATCCGATGGTTACGAAGAGGTGATACAGTTTGCAAGATTGATTAGGATAATAGATTGATATGGATCTTGATGAACCTGATATGCCCCAAGCGATGAGGTCTTTTGATGAATCAACAACTAGACATGGTTGTTGTCTTGATTACTGAAAGAAATATTTGATTTACAAATTTGATATCTAGATATAATCAAGGCTTAGCTTCTTGGTTTTTATGTCACTTGCTACCTTTTTTGGTTTAAAGAAGGCCGATATTATTTCAGTAGTAAGAATAATTTTCAAAGAAGATTTTCTTGTTGGTTTAGAAAAAGTTATGCATGGCATAGATGAAGACCTAACCATACCCTTTTGAGAGATATATACGAAGACAAAAATAGAGAACCTACCTTCTATTTCTAACTCTCAACGTATGCAATACTGGTCTTTAAAGATGAAGAACTCTTTGATGAGTTTTGGCTAGAAATGCGGAGAAACCTATACTTTTTGATGAAAACTATTCTTAAAGAACCAATGGAGATAGAATGGGTGCTGAATTACTAGAGGGCTGAAGGATTTAATATTCCTAAAGAATTCAATGAAGAGTTAAGAAATATGAGGATTGTGGCACCTTCCATCCAGAAGAGCTCTCACAATGTTAAAGACAATATTGTAGATGAGGACACTATCATCATCTTGAAACACAACGAAGGGGAATGGAGTTGCAACCTTGTCAATAAGGAGTAAAACCATATTTTATGGCTAGATCAAGAAGGAAATTTTGGTGTTGAAGGTCCCTTTACCTTTTTTGGTTATGCATAGAAGAATTTTCTACCTACTTCGATTATAAGGGACTCCTTAGGATTTAATACCATATAATTTCTTTTCAAATAGCCTTTGGTTAAAACTCTGTATAAATATTGAAACTTTATTTAATGGTGTTATAAGATGACTAATAGTACTTAAAACGAATAGGTTAAAATATAGTAGTTATTTTTGTATAAACAACAACTATAGTTCTGAAAGTAGTTTATGGTGTCATAATAATGGAAATATGTTCGGATCTCCCCTTCTTTCTACAATTTTTTCATTGAATCAAGAGAAAAATGTCTTATGTGGATCAAAGTATTAACAAACATATTTCTTTTAAGTTTAAAATGCTCTCTAGTTTTCTTAACAACCATTAAATTAAGGTGGAAAGTGATTAAGAACCTTTAGCAGACATTAATATCTTGGAATCACTGACACCCAACAGTTACTTAAGGAATGTCATAGAGGAGTATAATGATGACTGCTATCTTTTAAGTAGTCTCATAAGTTCTTTCCTAATTACTTTAGCCCTAGTATTTCGGGTAGCTCCTTATGGTGGAAGGAATCCAAGAGTCTTATTTGATTAGTATTCCCCTCTTAGGTTTCTTTGTTGAATGATATCTGCCTTCTTACCCCACCTCCTCTTTATTTCTGTAGGTGTTCTATTTCTTTTCCAAGGAGCATTCCCCTACAATCAAGAAGAATCCTTTCCTATGCCAATGTTATAGTAACCTTTAGCATCATTTGGCATTCTAACGATTTAGATTCATTAAGATTCTTAAGAAGTTGTATAGTCAGTATGCATTCTTTTAAGCCACGAAGAGGGATACCCTTATCCTATTTAAATGATCAAGAGTGACTCCTACCTCCCAACCCACCCTTTCCAACTGTATCCTATCAAATATGTCGACCCTAATTAAATTAGTAACCTCCAAACCATAGATTTCTTTTGATGGGGAAATAACAATAAGAAGACTCAAAACAACTATGCTAAATACACATCCTCTAATCCTGAGAGCAGTTTTTTGCTTACTAGGTAGGGAATTCCTCACTAATGAAGATAGGTAGAGGGTAAACACATAGATACCTACAATGTTTATTATAATAACTACTCAGGTGTATCATGAAAAGGAAGAAATTGGTAGGTTATATGCTCGCATTTTCAAAAGGAGATACCTTGGAGACTTGGATAAGGTCATCCAAAATATTAGG
>BSBK01012827.1:0-56849 GCA_027943335.1 Chamaecyparis obtusa
AGACCTTGTCAAGGGTCAAACCCTATTAGGAGTCTTTTACAATAGTCCCCTGTTAGGCGAGAGGAAGCACTATCCAAGAGCTCACTGCTCAAGTGGTGAAGGCTACAACCTTTTGATCTCAAATACACACTATATCTGTAGGATGAACTGTCACTGTGACACTGCTTGTCAGATCAGTTCCATTGATGTGCTAATGCTTTGACCTCTAGAAAAGCTCTAATATATCTTCTAGTGTCTTCGCACACTTCTTCTCTTCTTATTACAAATCTCTATCAACTTCCATGCTAAATACAATGGGTGCACCTTATATTTATATGCTCATACAAAATAAAAAACTAGGTCGTCGCTTAGACCTATTACATACAACACTTCCAAATGAATTGGATTAAGCATTCTTACAAACAAACATATAAACATGTTGGCAAGCTAAATACAATAGGCACATAGCCTTTACAACATTACATTATATCCGCAAACCAAAATACTAACTATCAGCTTCATGCTCTGTTCTTCATTGACACGCACTGGCTGTGTATCTTTAACTTACTGTAACTTTCTCATACTTGCACATCTGATCATGTGCTTATAGATTAAGCATGAATATAATCTAACCAACTATGTACACTATCTAGTCTTCAACACTTAACTGATTTCTGATCTTCTCTTCAAGTGCACTGACTCCAAACTACTATATGACTTTGTTTCCATAGTGAAAACACTATATCATGTCATATACATTAGTATAGATAACTTTCCAACAATCTCCCCCTTTTTCATTAATGGCAACAATAGAATATGGCCAAGTTGCTAACTGTCCTTAATACAAAAAACTTTTTGTCATCTATACATATAATTACATCTCCCTATACATATGATGATCAATATTCTATACAAAAATCCCCCTTTGACATTAATGACAAATGTGTTACAAAAAC
Organism: Chamaecyparis obtusa; assembly: GCA_027943335.1. NCBI lineage: Eukaryota > Viridiplantae > Streptophyta > Pinopsida > Cupressales > Cupressaceae > Chamaecyparis > Chamaecyparis obtusa. The sequence goes on from BSBK01012827.1 coordinate 936, forward strand.
TTTATCTCCACATACTCACTAAGGGAAAACATCCAGATATGCAATCTTTAGGTTTTGGATCTCCTTCTTCCAAAATGAGATCAGAGAGTTTACTATCTGGAGATGGGCACATAATGCATATTGAAGCTTCTCCATCTTCTTCAAGTCTATGGAAGGACCTTGATCATATGTCACCATAGTGGCATCAATCTCCTTGATATTCTGATTAAGAATGTCTAGTGAGGGCGCAAGAGCATTACTCAACTAAGTTTGTCTAGTCCTTAACTTTGTCATCTTTTTTTATGCCTTCTCAATTTTATCTATTTGACTTTGGCAAACATTATTGCACATGTTCACATTTGTGGATGGGTCTTTCACTGAACTCTTCACCTGCTTAATCATAGCTTCTACCTCTTTTATTTTCTTGAAATGAGCATCGGTGAACTTATCTTGATCCATGCATTCTACAATGATTTTTCTTCCTTGATCTGCAAATTCTTTCAAGGATGCTTGACCGGTCTTGAGGGAACTAAGGTCAAGTACAAAGTTACTGATCAATTCATTCAATCTCTTCTTTAGATACTTTTCTTCTGCAACTAGAGATGTAGACTCTTCAAGGCTTGAGAAGTTTCTTTTGAAATGTGAGATGGATGTACTCACATCATCAACCAAGTATATCTTTAACACTTTCTTGTCCTCTGGCAACATATTGTTCAACATGTTTACTGATTCTACTAGGAGGGGATTCCTCAATACTTATTTTTCTTTGGCTTTCTCCATAGCTAAGACACTGAACTTAATCAAGTCTTCTTCTTTCCATGAGTCCAAACTGGATGTGTCAGGTGTCAAACCTGACAATAATGTTGTAGAGGGAGTGATGGGAGTGCTATCCACCACTTTTTTCTTTAATGATATTTCATCATTTTTCTCACTTTCTTTTATCTTTTCTTCTTTCTTTTCTTCCTCTTTTTCTATTTCTTTTTCTTCTATCTTTTCTTCTTCTTTCTCATCGATTATATTTTCAATCAATACCTCTTCTTGCTGAGTGGGAGGTGTGTTGCTGCATAACATTTTGGCTTCTTGTGTGCTCACAAAAGCTTCCTCAAAATTTTCCAACTCATTGTCAGTGGCCGCCATGGCTATCTCCACATTATCAATGATAATGGTGTTGTCCTTGAGTGATTTTGACATTGGTGTAGACTTGTCTACCTCTGATTGTACTTCCACTATAGGTATTGAATCATGAGGACCTGTAGAATGTACTTTGATGGTCTCTTTTTCTTTAACTTTCTCACTAGGTGCTTGAGAGATGGGCATAGACATAGGTTTCATGTGCTGCTCTAAGAATACATTCTCAAAGGCCTCCTCTATTTCCTTAGATATCAGCTCATAATCTTTTTTCATGAGGTGTAGTGTTCTCATCTTTGTCCTTAAGTGTGGCTTCACCAAATTCAACAATAGTGACTTTTCTTCAATAGAACATACTGGAAGAGTGGAATCAAGAGTTTTTTCCCTTATTCTGAAGTCTTCTTCAGTGGCTTGTCTCTTCAAGGTATCCATTATCTCCCATACCTTATCTGGAATTTCTATTTTCAATTCAAGAACTATCTTCTTGAATGTTATCATGTGTTTGATCAACATCTCATGAATCTCTAACTTATCAATTTCATGATATTTGTCATAGAACTTGGTTATCTAATCTAGCCTTCCTTCATCTACAACTCTAGTCCTTAACACTTGAAGACTAGGTACGAATCCTACTTCTGGAGGTGACTGCACATTTTTCAATTTGCTTCTTGTGGCTACACTTATAGTTGAAGGGTGATTTGTGGTAGTTTGTTTTCTTCTCTTGGGCATCTTAGGAGATGCATTTGTGGACTCAATATCCACTATAATAGTGGGTGCATGATTGATATCATCAAATTTTCCTTGTTTATCTTTTGAATCATCAGTCTTCTCAATCTTTACCTTTTTCAACTTAGGATCATCAGACTTAGCATCTTCTATGGATGCACTCTCAATTTACAAAGAAATATTTTCTTCCCTTACCTTGTCAAGGTCTTCTTGTGTTACTCCATGAATTCTAAGTATCTCAGATGTAATCTTAGAGGTTTTCATCTTAGTTGTTGTGATGTTTAGTTTAGCATCAAATTCCCTTGTTTTTTCCTTATAAGCTCCCCACCTAGGTTCATTAGGATCTTTGGGGGCTGATAGTAGACCCTATGCATATTCTTCAAGCACCCATTCCTCTACCTCATAACCAAGTGGATGAATTCACTTAGTTCTTGGCTCAATAGCTTCCAAACAAGTTGTGTCTATCTCTACCTTAAAGCAAATAGAATCCTTATACTTTTCCACAATGCTCTCTGGAATTCTATACCTCATTTGCATCTTGACCCTGAAGGTCTTCAATTCCAATGTTACATAATCTCTCAATGTACTCTTTGTGGATGCTTTGTTATATATCTGTGGCATGGTTGGAATGGACTTATCCAAATACAAATCTAATACTCTCCCAAAAATATGAAGGTAAATGTAAATGATTAATGATCCAAACTTGAATATCTTGGTTTTGTCATGCTTAATTGCATTGATGTTATCAATCAACTATGCGTGAAAGATCTCACACAAGTTGAACTCTGCATCTTCCTTGACAAGTCTAATGGCTGCTAGAATAGTGCCCACAGACACACTATTCACCCTGTTGGTGTGATGAAACTTGTATCCAAGTATCATAGACATTAATTTGATGTCTACTTGTTCAATAGGCTCAATTGTCATCCCGTACCTATCACTCCTTAACTTACATGTTTTCTCAACAATTTTTCTGACATCCTTTCCCATAGGAAGGATGACACCTATCCTAGAAAGGCATGTCATCTCATATATCAAGTCACTAGTGATTCTTACTAGCACATTACCTATCCAAAACAAATCATCATGAATTTTTCTCAATAAAATCTTTATCCATTCTATCTCATAGAATTCATATGTCGTAGCATACTCAACTATTGGGTGATCATTCCATTTAACATATTCATCCATGAATGTTTTGTCTAGTTTTAACATGGTATCCATGTGTGCCCTTAACCTATCCAACCCTACTGGTTATTTCTTGCAGTAGATGTAAGCCCTAATATCTTCCACATGCATAACACCCATAGGCGTGTAGGAGAATGCTCTGTCTAAATCATCTAGAGTTGACTTGAAAGGATGTTTCTTGAATACATATCTCTTCTTCTCAGCAACATCAAAAACTATGGGAGTGGCCATGACTTACTTTTTTAATCACTTTCCAACTGTACTCTGAGATGATCTGAAGACTTCTGAATCAGCGTGTCAAACTAGGGTTTCTACAACCAATCAAATGTACTACTAATTGCTGCAAATCATTGATAGATCAATCTCCAAGTCTTCACAACAACTTCTAAGGCTCTTTATGCTCTCCTATCACTTTGAATTTGAATGCAATGAGTAATCAAATACATTTTTGTGTACTTAAAATGAAAATTTCACCATTAATGCTTCCCGCGTAAACCAGGTTGTCACTTCAATATTTCTACCTTGAGTTTTGCTAACAATCAGTATGTGCACTCTTGCACGAAGGTTCCTTCATACTCCAAAAGCTTAAGTCCAAAGGTGCATACTCTGAAAGTGAGTATACTAGCCACATAGGGGTCTAGAGCTAAATTAGCTCCCCCTATGACCCTGAGGGCCATTCATTCAGATGTAGAGTGTGCATCCACTGCAGATGAATCCAATACATTCTCATTAACTTTTTCCTTCTTCCCTTCTATCCAAATCAAGCTCACATCCTCTAAGGCTTTCACAAACCTGACTTCTCCTTTGGGATATATATATATATATATATATATATATATATATATATATATATATATATATATATATATATATATATATATATATATATATATATATATATATATATATATATATATATATATATATATATATTTAACAACATGTAACAACATGATCATAGAAAGATTAGATGTAAATTATACTTATGAATGTAGTACACTACCGCTTCTTCAATCTTTCTTGCATCTTCATTTGCAAACTGACATCTTGTGTCCACTGAACTCATTCCACTAGTATCTTTCAATCCTGCCACAAATTCATTTATTGTGGCCTTTCTCCTTCTTGGTGGATCCTCCTTTACCATTTTACCAGAGGTCCTCTTTCTGACTAGAGGAACTATTTCCTCAGTTTTTGTCTTTTCTTGTTCTTCCCCTTGGGTGCTAGGTATCAGTTGAGGTCTCTTCCTTTGAGCCTTGGGTTGTTCTGTCACCGGTTTCTTCTTTGGTGTGGGGGTCCTTTTAGTGTAGACATTTTTGATTGGTGCCATCTTCTTTAGATTCTCTTGAATCTCTTAAAATGTACCAAACCGGTGGGTAGTGAGATCTAGATTAGCTTCAGTTAAGGCATCAGCATATGCCTTCGCAATCTTGGTGGTGATCTCATAACCCAGTTCAGGATCATATCCTATTCTTGGTTCCACTACTTTAATGATGCAGTGATCGGTGGAAACCAGAAAACATACATCATCCTTGTATGAGTCAACTATAGTTGCCGACACCCTCTCCCTTGCATGCATTCTTAGTTGAAATGCCTCAAAATATTTGGTCATTACTCTACCGAATTGGTTTCCTAGTTGGTTGGCCATTTCACTTATTTGATGCATGATTGGTCTGTCTATTCCCCATGTCACCTTTCCAATTCCCAAAAAATAAATTTTGATAGTAGAAGTAGAGACATACTAGTAGGGTCCCATACTTCATGGATTTCTCCTTAACCATGCTGAGCTTCTTCATATTTTCAAATATCTAACCTCAGAGCATTTCATAGAGATCTTACTTGGAATTGTCATACATTATCCGGTGAGCAACATGAATAGCTCCTCCCAGTATGCTATTCAAATTGCTGGACTGGTATATTTTAGACTCTATCACTGCTGATGTGAACCGAACCCCTTGATCTTCGATGTCATTTACTGGCATAAGTCGACCATCATATTTAGACTTTGTTAACTTGGTGACAATCACATTGGAGATTTTTCTTAGGGTTAGTGCTTCCCCTTTTTGACTATACCCAGCCACACAATGCAAATCCTCCTTTGTGATTTGTGTAGCTGCACTCTTTTGGAGCCAAAACCCTGGATCATGCACACATTTGAGAACCAATCGAATCTAATCAAGTCAGAAGATGGTTGGATAGTTGACTCCATTGATGAGACTAGATGAGACTAGCTTCACATATCTATTAGGAAGATTTCCATCCTCACATAGTGAGAGATACTCACTTTGGATGTATGTCTCTCCCAATTCTTCCTGCTTGGCATGAATGAATGCAGTCACATCTTCCATCATGAAAACACCATCGAGGACACTTGATAAAATACCATCCATGTCATTCACCCTTTTCTAAGTCACCGTGATATCATAGGAAGTTCGGTCGATTTGATTTGCAAGAATCAGCTTGGTGATCAATGACGAAGATGCCATTGCTAATAATCAGTTAATAGAAAGTAGCTTGATTGGTCTAACAGGCAATATCTCTTGATGATCAAAGTACAAGAATTTTACTCAAGCATGAAAATTGTTAATCACAAAATTGCAAAGTAAAAATGAATGAGTAATCCTCCTTTCTTTATATAGGGTTAGGGCATAACTATAATTACCAAATGGTAACTATTGTTAAATGGCTACAACATTAATTGCCTTACCTAACCTTTCTTTCCTTTTTTGCCAACTAGTAAAGAGTTATCTAATTGAATATGGAGGTATAAATGACATGATCATTGCCAAAAATTTGGTGTGTGTTGGAGCGAATGGAGCTTCAGTAATGCAAGGCCATAGGGGCGGTCTTTGCACAAAGATACAATCTTCTTGTGCACCCTACATTACTCCCATTCACTACATGTCCCACAAAATGAATCTAGCTTTTGGAGTTGTTAGCAAGCGGAGTACAAAAAATTGAAGCTTTAATCAAAGAGCTCTACCAATACTTATGTCAAAGTCTGATAATGATACCAGATGGATCTCTTTGGATGGAACAACACATTGAGTTTTTTCAGAATATCAATTGTTGCTTGGTCTAATGAATTCAAGTCGTGACGAAGCAGGGCAACTAAAATTTCCTGTGCTACTGGCAATGTTAACTAATGTAGAGACACTTTTAACATTAGCAGGTATTCTCCCCATGCTTGAGGAAATGAGATATTTAATGAAAAAGGCCTAGCAAAGAGCTATGTATATTGCAAAATATGCTTCACTATGTAAATTGACATGCATGGTGCTTGATCTAGTCTCTATGAATTATGTGTAGATGATGTAAAATTTGTCAGCTGGCTGAAAGTCATAGATTTGGACAATCCTAATAAATTTTTAAAAATAGGTTCAAATGGGGAGTTATGTGCAGAAGTTCATAGAGTTGAGATACCAATGCACTACTTTTCCAAGATCAAGTCCGAGGAACCAAGAAAGAACACCAAGACTCGACGAGTATCAAGTATTAGAAGGGAAGACTTTACCAAGATCGTTGAGTCTGTAACAACTTCTATGAAGAACATTTCCTATGATCTTTCCTCATATATTAGAGAAAGATTCCCTCTAGTTAAACTACTTGAATCCATGGCTATTGTGTTTCCTCAATATTGGAGTATGAACAATCCGAAAGATTTTAAAACTAGGCTACTAACTTTGATAGATCATTTTTGCAAAACCAAAGAGTTAAATGGAATAAATCTAAATGGAATTTTAGATGGAAATCATTTGAGAGAGAAATCAGGTCATTTTTCAATAAAAATGAGGGAACAATATAATATTATGTAGAACCCTCGCGAAGATGGATCGATGTCAAGGCTTTGGAAAAATCTAGCTGAGAGCGAATTGTTGACTGGTTCAATATAAGAATATTTCAAGCTTTTTGATTTATGTCTGACCATGATATTTGGGTCGATGGAGGATGAGAAAGTTTTTAGTGATTTGGGATTCCTAAAGTCAAAGCTAAGAAACAAACTAGACAAGAATCTAGAAAATTGCTTGAGGGTCTATACATCCAGGTATGAAGTCAATACTTTTCCTTACGAAAGGGCACTGAAATTGTGGAGGAAGAAATGTTAGAGAAGAGGGTTGGGAAACATTTCAAACCAAAGTGGGACTAGGAGTGGGAATGCCAGAGATAATGATGTCATTGACTCATGTACTACTGGTACTAGTACTGCTAGCGGTGAACATCAGTTAAGTGGTGGTATGTAGAGTGAAGCAAACATATTGAAGAACCAAGGAATCTATGAAGATGATGGCACTAAATTAGATGATCTCAATGATGATATGATGTGGTAGCTTGAAGTTGAACCATTGTAGAAGTAGTAGTTCCTAGCCTCCTAGGTATTTATTAAGCTTTTTCCTGAAGTCTTCTATCAGTTTCTGTATCTCATCATCAATCATGCATAATAGCATATTCCAATGTCAAAAACATGAATGTGGTTAATAATGTCATCAAGATTCAATTCCACAATTAATAATGGTTTTCATTTGTATTATTTAGCTCATATGGTACAATTCTTGTAGATTTTTCATTATTTGTTTTGACAACATAGCAATTCATATGTTAGAATTCTTAGAGTTAGAAATACTGATTCTCATTAATTTAATTACAAATATGATACAATGTAACAATTCATTCATTAATACTAGTAAGAACACAACTCTGTGATTCTGTTTACAAAACTCAATGACTCAATACCCATTGGCAATTTGGCACATTGCCCAATTTCAATTTCATTACCCTAAGCCAATGACCCTGAATTCCCTCTTATAGAAACAAGGGAGCAACAACAGCTTCAAGTTAATTTTCCTAATGTGAAGTGAGAAGTCTCAAAATCTAAATCAATAAGAAAACTACAAGTCTACAACATCTCTACAACTTTAGTTGTACATTTCTGCATTTGACAGACTAATTTAGTAAATTAGCATTGGCAATAGCATCTACAAGACTGCAACATTCATCCTGTTCAAAAAACAAAGTTCAAACTTGTTACTTTAAACTCAATTCTAGACTCTAGTATTTAGGATCATATCAAAGATATATACTAAAGATATAGAGATGATTGAAACTGAAAGTACTTTCACATACTATGATTGATGAGATCAAGATGATTCTATCAGTTTCTTTAGTATGCTCCATTCTTCATTGGTTGGAAGGGAAAAATTTGTCATGTTATAGTACATGACCTGCAACCTCATCAGCAATCCATACTTGGAAGAGTGAGTTGAAAGAAATGTTCCTTCCATTACTGCATTCAAATTTGTGAATGTTTTGATGCACTTTGTAATGCCTTCATAAGTTCTATCCTGAGGAAGGTTGCCTAAATCAGACATCACTGTGTCCTCCAAATTTTTTTTGTAAGCTTCTCTTCTAATGAAACTCGTTGATTATTAATTAGGACCAGGACTTGGCAAACCAACAGATATCAATTTTCTTGTTTTACTATTCATCTTGGCAAGCTTTGGCCCAAATAAGGAAACATTTTCTTCTACTTTTGTTAGTTTCTGACATTTCTGAAAGACAAATTTGCCTTTATTATTGCAGCAACGCGGTCCTAAATTCCCTTTCTTACCAAATGCTTGTCACTGCTTCTATTGATTTCTTGTACAATTTGCTTTGCAGTTTTCAATCTCTGACAAAAACTTTTGTTCTTCTCAATGTGCTCTTTTAGCTTCCCAAAAACATCTGTAAGAGTTTCATTCAGTTCAAACCAATCACACAACCTATCAGAAGACATCTTTATTTAGCCCCAGAAAAATTTATTTATTTACTTGATTGTATTATTTACATGGTCATTCAAGCTATTTTCATAATTTTTAATTGTATTATTTTCCTTCTTTAGGTCTTCTCTCATTTATGAGAACTTGTGTTCACTATCTTTTCTTATTTGCTCTGCTTTCTCTTCTCACTCTTTTGCTTTCTCTTCCCACTATTTTTTGTTTACCCTCTCATTCTCCAATTCTTTCTTTAAGTTATTGGTTTCCTTTCCCGCACTCTCCAAGTTTTTGTAAAAACTTAATGAAGAGGCTTTTTCATTCTCAAGTTTTTGTTCACTCTATTCCAATTTTTCCCTCAGAGATTTCAGTTTTGCGTCAATATGTTCTTGCTGTCCAACTCCAATTGCTTCTTTAGAGGATGAATTTTTTATCCTTCTCTCTAATTCTTTGCACCTATTTTTTGCTACTTTCTCATTTGCCTTTACATTTTCTAGGTCTGCCTTTAACTTATCTATTGTGCCCTGAAGATTTCCTTTCTCTCTCTCCAACTTCATCACTAAACTGTATACCACTTGGTTGGTCATTTTGGACACATTTATCTTGTCCACATTTTAAATTTTGGATAAATCCATTTGGAGGGTGCTAACTTGAAATTGAGATGGATCTAACTGACTCTCTAGTGGATTGTTATCTCTAGCTAGTGGCATAACAACTATGAATTCCATCATATCTTTATTTGGGTCATATGTGGGAAATAGCCTGTTTGTTGCAAGTTCTACATCACGAGCTACAACAACTACTTCCATCTTCATTTTCTTACTATGTTGTCTATTCCTATTTTTTGATTGTTTATAGTTAGTTACAAAATCATTGTAACAAAAACTAGGGTTTTGTGACACAATTGAATGTTTGAATGGTGAAATAGAACTTGCATTGATGTAGGATCTTCCACCTATGTTGCCTGTGGTGCTACTAATTACACCATGAGGATTAGCAACACCCTGACCCATTACAAGTGGAGTTTTTGGACTATTCTGAGCCTGAGGGTTTTGTCTTGAAGGTTGGGCAATTGTTGGAGTCCCAGTCACCATTGGCATTGTTGTACTAATACTTGTCAAAACCTTTTTCTTCTTTACACTACCTTGATCTCTGGGAACAATTGTTTTCATGTCTATCTATAATGTCCTTTTCAAACCATTAGTTGTAGTTGTACCCATTAGATCCACAACTGTGGAACTAGAAATCGATTCAGATTGAATCTTAGTGCTTCAAGGAAATGGAATTGACTAAGTTGATGATTTTGATGATTGAACTCCAAGCTCAGGGTCTAGTTTCTCACCATGTTTTGGTGGAACTGCTGGATCAAGTAAAGACCAAACCCCTTGTCCAGTAGGACCCAAACCACCAAAACCTTGGTAGCCCATTTTTTCTATAATATCTACCCCTTTGGTATATTGATCTTTTTTGGACACATCAAATCCTCTACTAATTGAATATACTTTACTAGATGTGGGATTCACACTGGATGTGGGATTCAAAGAATCCTGGTCAAAATTGTAAAAAAGGCTTTTGCCACTTTGAATCCTCTTCTGTCAAATGTGAACCCTCCAAATGAGAAAGGAAAGGAAGGAAATATCATTTTCTTTTGTTGACCGTTAAAGAGTACATTTGTGCTCTCCATCTGTCATACATATTCCAATGCAAATACCCTCTATGTGACATGTATTGGTAGTTTGTAGGGTTCTACTATTGAATCGTAAAACCTTAACACTATGTACTCTTCCATGAAGTACCAGTCAGCCAATTGTATTTTACTTCCAAGTTGAATTAAATCTCTACAAGTAGCAGGTAATCTAGGCATTGCAGTGCTTGTAATTTTATCATACATTGGTGCCAAAAAGAAGTCTACAAAATTGTATTAGTTCCTTCTGTTATCAATCATCCTTATCTGAGGTGTCAACTCATATATTGGATTTTAGCCTTGATTGCAAAGCTTGTTTGTCTAAAATATTGCATGATGCTTTGCTAAGAGAAGATAGCACAAGTAGGTTGTGAATCTAAATGTCTTCTATGAATCTGTTTTAATCATTAGTAATTGTTCTTGCATGCAATGAATAATGTTCTCAATAAAACAATATTTTACTGGTTCTTTTTCAAAATGAATCTGTAAAAGCATTTCAAGAATGTTGGCACCCACTTCTTTGTTACTATCCAATCCCAAACAAAATGCTAGTAAGGAAATACTATCCTGAACCCATGGCACAAAAATTTCATAATCATAAGGAGGCCTATGATCTGGACTCAGGATTGAACTATTTCTTATTCCTTTGATATAAGAATCTCTCTATGTTGCATCTATTTTTTCGTAATCCTCTGCCAACTTTCTCAGGTCAATTTGCACATTTGAGTTTTGTTGTTCAAACCCTAGGTTCAACAGACTAGCAAATTCACTCTCGGTTATGGACAAAATTTCCTCCTTAGTATTTTTATTCACAATTGCTTTTTTATTTTCATCATAATTTTTGGTGCAAACCATGATAATTTTTGGGCAAGGGAATACTTGAGGTAACGCCATGCTTGCTGACTCAGCATTCCATGATGCAATTTTATTTGCCATTGCATTTACCTTTGGGTTAAATGAAGAAAAATTTGAACCCTTATTTGGATCATTCGACTTGTTTTCAATTGCAAATCTAATTTCCATTATTCCCTTATTTCCATGAATAACAGGATCATAAATATCATGGAATAAATCTATGAAACCTGGTGTTTTAAGAAGATTATGGAATTCTATTATCTGACTTGTCTTTTTACTCATAGTCTTATTCTTGATAATTGTTTTTCCCATCATGGTATGCTGGTAAGTGGTAACCTAAACCGGTATCACTATTTACTCGTAGGAAAATTCAAATATTTATACACAACTACAGCCTACAAGCCTACAATTTACAATAGTGATTTAAGAATCAAAATTAAACCCTAACAAGTAATAGGATAAATTTTTTCTATAATATAAACAATAAAGTTGTAAATCAAGAGATTTGAAAAATTTAAAATGTGGGACCTGTGTGTTCAGGATTTTAGTAGTTACCAATTACCCTTAGTTTTGATTTTTGTAGACTTTGACTAGGACCTTTGTTACAGAGCTTTAGCTGAGAGACTTTGTTGCACTTGCTTTCCTCAACATAGAAATTTAGAATCCGTAAACCCTTTCTAAATTTGCAAACTACTGGAAAGTGAAACTTAAAGTGTCAAAATTGTACAATCTAGAGTCGTCACCACTCATCTGACAGCTAAATCACCTCACGACTATGAGTCAAACATGTCACATCATCATCAAATGGAATTTTTGGTAGGACCACGAGAGACTACGAGTGGAATGTCTTACATGTTTAGTGACATGTGTCATGATTCCAGAACAAGTTTGAAAAGATGGCGTTGCTTTTCCCTTTCATCCCGAAATACAACTTTGGTCATTGATCTACAATAATCCAATAGTCATAATGGCATTGTTTTCCTATGGTACTGGTGGCCCCAGGCCCCTGTGGATCCCATTAACTCACCTAGTCACCACTCACCTGACGGCTAACTCACCTCACAACTACGAGTCAGACGTGTCACGTCATCATCAAATGGCATTGTTGGTAGGACCATGGGAGACTACAAGTGGATTGACTTAAGTGTTTAGTGACACGTGTCATGATTCCAGAATGGGTTTCAAAAGATGGGGTTGCTATTTCCCTTTCATCCTGAAATACAACTTCAATCATTGATCTATAATAATCCAACGGTCATAATGGCATTGTGTGCCTGCGGTGGCCCCGGGCCCCATGGTTCCCATTAACTCACCTAGTCACCACTCATTTGATGGCTAACTCACCTCACAACTACAATTCAGATGTGTCACATCATTGTCAAATGGCATTGTTGGTAGGACCATGCGAGATTGCGAGTGGAATGTCTTACGTGTTTAGTGACACGTGTCATGATTCTAAAATAGGTTTGAAAAGATGGCATTTCTTTTCCCTTTCATCCCAAAATACAACTTCGGTCATTGATCTACAATAATCCAATGGTCATAATGGCATTGTTTGCCTATGGTACTGGTGGCCCCGAGCCCCCATGGGTCCCATTAACTCACCTAGTCACCACTCACCTGACAGCCGACACATGTCATGATTCTAGAATGGGTTTCAAAAGATGGGGTTGCTTTTCCCTTCCATCCTGAAGTCCATTATACATCGTCGATCTGTGCTCATCCAATGGTAGTTATTTGCAACAGACATTGTTAAATGTTATAATGTTATTTTTTCATTTATAAATATTAATTAATAATGGATAATAAGTTAATAACATTTAAAGTTATTTAATTGAATAGTAACAATTTTAGCCAATCAAATTCAAAATGCACTATTTTTTTAATAATATTAAATTCTAATAAATTTCAGAGGCCGGAGTTAAGATTAGTGTTTAGAGATAATGAGATTTTTGTGGTTGCTGACTTGCTAGGTCTCCCAAACATGAGTTAAAGTAATATTTTTTATTGATTAAATAGTGTACTTAATGTTAAAATGATATTTTTTATTGATTATAACTTTAACATTGATAATTACAATCACATATAATTATCATACCTTATAATTAGAAAATAATAAATTCTTTCTCTAACCTTATTAATTCATTTGTCTATCAAATTGATTATATAGTATTCTTAAAGTTAAAATAATATTTTTTATTGATTTAGATTATAACTTTAATGTTGATAATTATAATCACAGACTCACATATAATTCTCATACATTATAATTAGAATACCATAGATTCTTTCTATAACCTTATTAATTCATTTGTCCTTCAAAATTCTATAAATATTTCATATTAAATGTACGAGTGTGTGAATTTTGATAGGTAACATTACCCAAACTTAATGTCAGTACTCAGTGATAACTGATACGACATTTGTTTTATTAACTATAACTGTCTGCATTGTACAACTATGATACATCATACATACCTAATACACAGATAAATCATAAAGCAACTAATTAAAATATTGCAATCACTGTGACAGAGAAGTCTAAGAACCATTTTTTGTACAAATTGAAATGAGCTAAAGCTTGCAAATTTTTTTATTGATTAAATAGTATACTTAATGTTAAAATGATATTTTTTATTGATTATAACTTTAACATTGATAATTATAATCACATATAATTATCATACCTTATAATTAGAAAACAATAAATTCTTTCTCTAACCTTATTAATTCATTTGTCTGTCAAATTGATTATATAGTATTCTTAAAGTTAAAATGATATTTTTTATTGATTTTGATTATAACTTTAACGTTGATAATTATAATCACAGATTCACATATAATTCTCATACATTATAATTAGAATACCATAAATTCTTTCTCTAACCTTATTAATTCATTTGTCCTTCAAAATTCTATAAATCTTTCATATTAAATGTATGAGTGTGTGGATTTTGATAGGTAACATTACCCAAACTTAATGTCAGTACTCAGTGATAACTGATAAGACATTTCTTTTATTAACTATAACTGTCTACATTGTACAACTGTGATACATCATACATATCTAATATGCAAATAAATCATAAAGCAACTAATTAAAATATTGCAATCACAGTGACAAAGAATTCTAAGAACCATTTTTTGTACAAATTGAAATGAGTGAAATTTTCATTATTTTCTTTTCATAAAATTATAGTTACATAAACATTGTCCAGTTTCACTTCCAGAACAAAGAGGAACCTACTATAAACAAAAAAACTAAAAAATGAGGTATGTTTTTATAAAAAATAAACCACTAGTAAACTAGTAGTCCAGTGTCTACTTCCAGTACAATAGTAAATACTACGAAAATAAACATACTATAAACAAAAAAAATCATAAACTTTTTATAAAAAAAAACCAGTAGTAGTCCACTACTGATTTTGGCCTTCGGCTCCATGTAAGTAGAATTCACAAGAGATGATTATCTGCATGAATTCATCGAGCCACCCAAATTGCCTCGCCTCAGCCTCCTCTTCATCAAGGGTAAGCCACTTGCAGAAGAAATCCCTAGCAATCAGGGCCCATTTCCTATGGCGCTTATACTGCCCAGCATTGAGGCCCAAAAGCAAAGGTTGCATGGCCACATTCTGGCCTGGGAGGAGAAGCTTGGGTATTTCACTTGCCCAAGGGATCCCCACCCCTATTTTTGTGAACATGACAACATTAACATTGTCCTCTAGGTATTCTTCTTTAAAAACCCTCCTCAGTAGCATTAACATCTCCACCTTCTCTCCTCTGAGGTCAAGAAGTGATGCCAAAAAATGGGACGTAATGTTCGTGTTGACCTAGTGCCTATCTTCATTGTTTTGAAACTCTCAGCCCAACACCATTTTCATAGCCTCTATAATGAAAGGCCCACCCTCCTTACAAATAGATTCTAAGGCTTCATCATTAAAGGAACCTAGGAAGGCCTTCTAGGCCTCCTTAGATGTGCATAGAAGCCTACACTAGTAAATTTTGCCCTAAATTTCAATGAGAAAAGGTCAAATTATCTACAATAATTGGTCAAATAGGTGACTAAAACTGTCGTCGATCTTTTTTCATCGAATTGTCTATGTGGTGATTAATCATCAAAATTTTGACTAGACTAGTGGTCAAATTATCCACTGCAACAATCCCTTGGAAGTGGAAGAATAAAACCACCACCTCGGCTAAGTCAATTGGTGTGAAGGTCGAAATTATGACATTCACTCAAACTTTTAGCATCGAACTATCTATGGTGGTTCATGGAAAAGACCGTCGAATGCATAGCATTTTGGTCGAAAATAGCGTCGAACTATCCATGGTTGTTTGTGGAAAAGACCATCGAATGCATAGCATTCTGGTTGAAAATAATAGTGTTAAAAGGTCAAAATTGAGACCAATCCAAAATGTTGTTTAAAAAAAAATTGTGGTGCACCATTTCAATATATTCCTAGTTTTAGTTGAATATATTGGTTGTCTATAATTAGCATTACAGTGTCAAATACAACATGAATTCATAATATGTGTGGGATTTATGGTAACTAAAATATAGCATAAATTACAGTCCAATGAGATGAGATCAAGAGATAAAAATATTAGGGCTTCTTCTATTATAGATATTCAAGTTAAATCCTCAAAAGAAATGACAAAGTGTTGAAATTGGGAAAGATAACACATCCACCTCTCTGGGTATGACATACCACAAAAAACTTGGACTACTACAAATCCTAATTGAATTCACTAGAAGAGACACCTATTAGTCATGGTATTTAAGCTGGTCACAATGCAAGAGGAACTAACCAATCAAAAAAGAAATTTTACTCAAGTAGATTGGTAAAGGATATGCACAGATCATAAGGAAAGAAGCATCATATAAAATATTCATCACACATTGTGGTGAAGTGCAAGACATATCTACATGAGGACCAACATTGTGAAATAAAGTGGATAAACAACTAGAATCCTTACTTACAAACTAGAATATGCACATAAGTCCTTAAGGTGCCTCCATGAACTGAAAATAGTAAGTTAGAAACAGGAGGAAACATAGATACTAGAAGTAGAAACAACCAAGGTCCTATTTCAATTGTGATCAACTAAGTCATAGAACTATATGATGTGACATAAGATAGGATAGTAGATTGAGAGCAACAAAGTCAATTCCACTAACAACACCTCTTCGTTGTCTCAAGACAATACAAAATGTTCATGGGCTAATGTTAAAAGCCAATGAAGTACTACACTCTTAGACCAAACATTAAATCCTTCAGATTCATCAAAGAATTCTAATGAGTAATATCATAGACCTAATTAAATGAAACTAAAAAAAAACTTCTTAAGCTGTAACTTGAAAGCACTCTAATACTCCAAATTACTCAAAAGCAGACCATCATGTTAACTATACAACTAGTATTTTCTGCCTATTTTGTAATCAATGCATCCATAACATGAGTAACTTAAACCTCATCATTCCTATCAACCAACCTTGGCTGCCAAAAAGTTACCATGGGCAACACTAACTCCAACATCAGGCCAACGATCATTGTCACCATGATGATGAAGACTTGGTATTGGTGGCCTAGGAGAAAGTTTGGCTTCTATAGCAAACCGGATTGTCCCAGCTGCCTCCATAGCTGCTTCCAATGATTTAGTGTCTATAATCCAATATTGCCCAACATATTTGGCCCTATTTCCTACAAAATTAAATATTTATGTTAACCTAAAATGTTCCAAGACATTGTGGGCAATTCCCAGTGTTAGCTTTAGTTTGTCAGAAATGCTGTTAAAATCTCAACGATGAATCACTACTTTCATCATCTTATATTATCCTATAAAGTTCTGACATCTAGATGACAGCCATGGCAACATATATGCAAGACCTCATAGAATAATAAATATTTTTCATTAGGTTTATAAGTGTGACCTCATAGAATTCATTATCACTTAACATTTAGCAACATATCAGGTCATACTTCTAGTTGACATCTTTAAGACAAATGACAATCAGGACCAAACAACTAAAAATAATATAATAGTATTACTACTGAATATTTTTGACACAAGGATAGCTAAAATATATCATCACAATTGCAAAAAAATGGATATGAACAACTTCCCATCTACAATGTGAGACCTTTTTATTTGGAGGCCAACAAGAAATATGTAATTACCAAGCCATTCTTGAAATAATGGAAATAGATTTCATGTTCACATAGATCCCAGATCATATCTCAAAAGTGCCTCCTATTAATAAATACCCCACAATATGCTTTGAAGTATACAAAAGACAATATATATCAAAATGTCTAAATGCATGTAAAATAATTGAATGGAAACTGAATAAATAACTAGAAAATGGCAGCTAAAGCATGCAGAAATACCCTAGTTCACTTCCAAAATTATACATCATATAAATAGATGTTCCTAGTTTCCTATCTAAATGCAAGAGAGCTCTTAAGCTTTACTCCTACTGATCCTCATTTCAGGATTCACCTTATAAATTGATTGCCTTCTTTGCTATTTGAACTCTATAATTGTTGAATCTTTATTTCCTAGGTTACAAAGAAAGATCTATCAGCCCTTGCTTATGTAGGCTCATTTTTCCATTTATAAGGAAGTTGGATTTCTCATTTCCTTATATAAGTGTGTCAAGGTAAGTCTCTTTAAAGTTTTTCAAATTTGGGAAGTGTCCCATTCCTCTATCCAATTACTTCCACTATCACTGCGTAGAGCCTAAATTGGCATTTTTGAAACACCTTTAGTTGTTGTCCTTTGGGCTCTTCTATTGCACCCTAAATATCCATGTTGACTCCTAATAGAAGAGCATGCACTACTAAATTATCACAATGGTTAAACACATGTCAAAGCAAGATGAAAGATGGTGTCATAATTTAGAAGCAACCCTACTCCACCTTTAGATTAGTGCTGAATCTATAAACAAGTAGGATCTACTAACATGGACAGTTATAACATCTATGCATTGGATAGGACTTGATAGAGGGGGTTGAGGATGTGGTGCAGGAGCACCAAGGTAATTCAGTACTTATGATTTTTGTGGAGAAAGTGTCTATTCTCATCGAACACCTGCTTTCTTAAACTTTTTGAATGATGATATTTCATCTTTGGACCACAAACTGGACATGCAAATTTTCCCTTTGTCTAAAGACCTATAAGATTGTGTATAATTGGATTAAATGTGTTAACTTTGTGTTGGAACTATAACATACCAAAAAAGAGGTGTTAAGAAGAGAACATACCATAAAAATGTGTTAGCCCAGGGGCATCATGTATTGTCCATACAAGCATTGCATGAAATTGAAATTGTCTTTGTCCTATTGGTCTAGAGATGTCATACATAGTAACCCCATTCCATAACACCATCAACTCATCGATAAGGGGCTCATTATATACATTGATATCTTTAACTTGGTACTTACCTAGTTGAATGAACAAAAACATTACATAATTATTATGATCATTTTGATGGATTATTAATAATAAATTAATTTAGATGACCGTTAAATCAAAAAATACTTGGAACAATCAGTGCCAACATTATGTGCTCCCTCTTTATGGACAACCATGGAGGTATGTTATTGTTGATAACAAAAATAGGCCACACCAAGTAAGTAGATCTCATCTCTCCAAAAGGATTGACATCGTCTGCTGCCAATGAAAGCTTGAGATTACGAGGTTCTTCTTTAAAGTGTGGCCATTTTTCCTCTATTTCCTTAAATGCCAAGCCATCCGTAGGCATTCACATAATGTCATCTTGACTTCTATTGTGTGCATGGTAATCCATAAATTGTGCCAAGCTATTGCACCTGAATAATCATTGTAGACGTGGAATAATGGGAATATGTCGAAGAACCTTGCGAGGCACCTTTTTTGTTATTCGATCTGATTGATATCTACTAATATGACAAATAGGGCATTCTATTGCAAATTCATGCTGTTTATGATATATAATATGATCATTCAGACATGCATGTATTGTTTTATACTCCATTCCAATATCTTTCATTATGGAAAATAATTCTTGGTATGAGTGAGGTAGAATGTTTGATGGTGGTAACAAACACTCACCTTTCAACCTATGACCAAAAATATAATTTGTTAATTTAAAGAATATTAATTGCTACATGATTCACCCAATGTTAATTGTAAGGGAATTACGACTAAAATAATGAAAAAAGATGACATACCTTAACATACGTGTCATTGCTACGTTGGATAAACCATTCATAACCTTCAAGTTCACCAACAACAATACAACGAAAAGAAGAATTGTTTCAGAGCCTTCATATAGGGGCTTGTGTGCCTTCTCAAGTATAGGTACATCAAGCTCTGCATCAAGATCATCATCGTTAGCATCATCTTGATTTTCATGATCATCTTGATCATTGTGATCTTCTTGATCATCATAGTCTTCTTCCATGGTATCATTACCTTCTACTTCTATATTCACACCTCCATGTTCCCTCATTTGGAAATCCACATTCTCCGGATTGTCATGGTCCATAACATGAAACTCAGGGATGTTGACCTATATGAAAATGATGACCTTATATTAACCATGACCATGATGTCATCATCAAATCATGTCTTATGTATTTTATAAATTATTAAAATACATACCAATGGACAAAATTTGTTTCCCCCTTCAATGTAACCATGTTGCCTACAATGTTCCTCAGCTGTTTTGATTAGATATCTTCGAGTCTTTAAGCCCTTACAAATTTTTCAAGGACAATAACATTTTTCATCACCTTTTCTTTTTAAGTTAGACCATAGTCTAGCAATTGTCTCCCTATTTTTTTGTGCATTGATATCATCAGACATGGTCTTTCTTGAATGGAATGACTCGTTGGTGGAAGAAGGATGATTTGTTTGCAACCTATAGATACAAATTGTTACTGAACAACCATTTTCTCAACTATAATTTTCTCAATGCAAAGGGACATTTATCATAACAAATTACAATAGCAATAGAGGGTGTATAGATAGAAAAATAGTTGTAAAGAGTAGATTTAAATAAATAAAATTAGGTAAATAACTAGGGAAACTGAATAACATTGTAGGACTCCTTACCTCCATATATAGGTTGCTCTTAAGTAACGAAAACACAAAGAAAGCTCTCCTAATCATATGAATACAAGCATGGATTTTTTTATTTCATTGTTAACTTGAGGACCCTATTTCAAATAGAACATTATCATAAAATCTCGTAGGCCTTAAATTTTTGTATTTTTTTAATGACATTAACATGGTAACTTTCAAAAGTTAAGCACCTCCAATAATACTCCCAAGACCATTCTTGTGGCTTACCATAATGACAACTCATTTCTTAGTTTCCTGAACTGTTAAATTGCCTCTACAAGTCCATAGTACTTCCAATACTAGTAATCTATCTACTTGTGAGATTTTCATATCTGATCTCTTAACATATTTGCTAGAAGCCCTCATATTTCTCTCAGTAAGAATAGTTGTGGCATAGGATCCTTCAACTATTTATGGACCCTTTGTCTGTAAACAATGACCAATCTTTCAATCAAATGCACCTTATGTTTGACGTGTGGTGGTAACTTTCTCATTGTAGTGATGAATCTATTGTTTAAATCAACTACACATGAATATGAGATAGACAATGAGGATGCACAAACAGGAATGATTCATATGTTTCAAGGTACAAAAATATCCTAGATAGACAAAGGGTCCACAAATAGTTGAAGGATCCTATGCCACAACTATTCTTACTAAGAGAAATATGATATGAAAATCTCACAACTAGATACAGCAGCCCCAGGCAAGGCAGTTTGCATAATTGGACAAGTTGAAAGGTGCCATGAAGAACCTATAATATAAAGTTGTGATTCTGTAGTTGGGACAGTCATCACACTATTTAGAAGAAATATGAAGAAATATGAATATGAAGAAATAGTACTACTGTCTAGGATATTTTTGTACCATTCTTTGGCACCTTTTTTTAAGGAATTCACAAACAATTTTATCATGGCATACTCATTATCTGTCTCATATTCATGTGTAGTATTTTCAAACATATTGAGCACTTTAAATAAAGAATACAATGGAAAAGAAAGAGAAAATATCTTTAAATCAAATTTTTAATTCAATATTTTTTTTAAATGCCAAGTTACTGGCTAATTCTTTTAACCAAAACCAAATCCAAATCCAAGTGTAAGTCAAAAATCAGCTTGCCAAGTACTCATCAAATCAATATATCTTTTTATTTGAATGTCAATTTTTACTGTCTAAAAAAACTATACATGCACACCTATGATTCTCTATCAAAAAAATATGAATAATAGTCTTATGTTCTCAATTATCTCCACCAGAGTGAATGGTCACATGTTTGTTGGTTTCAATATAACACTATGAAGCTACCTTTATAATAGCTATTTATAAACACTACGAAGCTACCTTTATAATAGGTATTTATAATATTATGTGTCATGAAATCTCTTTATCACGTAAAAATTAATTGTCCATATTGCTAGCTGTTGAAATGTCAATGCCTGTGTGTGTGCATTTATAGTCACACATTGCTCATCATGTATAATACGAAAAACCTAATGTTTGAACTAACTTACTAAAAAAAATTAATAATATATGCCTCAAATCAACATTAAATTTCACACAATTCTACGTTCCTCAATTCTTACCTTTAAAAATTAAAATTTATGAGTGGGTTGTGAAATGAATGTCTCATCAATGATGTTCCTAAAATATGGTAGCAAGAACTTTGGTATCCAATCACTTAATAGCATAATAATGTAAAAACCTGTACAAAGAAGGTAGATGAAAATTCTTATATTGCATGATTGGTATTAGTACTGTGGAAGGTATGAGAACTGATTTTGGATTGCACTGAGACCTTTATAGTGCAATATGAACTGCTAATATGAAAATCTCACAACTAGATACAGATGCCCCAGGGAAGGCGGTTTGCATAATTGGACAAGTTGAAAGGTGCCATGAAGAACCTATAATATAAAGTTGTGATTCTCTAGTTGGGACAGTCTTCACACTATTTAGAAGAAATATGAAGAAATAGTACTACTGTCTAGGATATTTTTGTACCATTCTTTGGCAATTTCTTTTAAGGAATTCACAAACAATTTTATCAAGGCATACTCATTGTCTGTCTCATATTCATGTGGAATGGATATGGGATAGTCATCACACTATTCCAATCCATTGATCTAGCCAATCCAATCATACTTCTGCACAAACAAATTAACTCACCAAAATGTTGTCGCTCTAGGATAGTCATTATAGGGACAATGACCAATCTTTCAATCAAATGCACCTTATGTTTGATGTGTGGTGGTAGCTTTCTCTATTGTTTAAATCAACTACACATGAATATGAGACAGACAATGATGATGCACAAATAGGAATGATTCATATGTTTCAAGGTACATTAGGAACAATAGATTCCAAGTGGAGATGTATTAGAAACCTTATTTCCATTCACTGAGATGTAACACTGAGGGAACAATGATAGTTCGTTGGAATGGTTATGTTAGGAAGTTATGGGATGGTTATGTTCCTCAACCATGTATCTATCCTCCACAAATGATTTTGAGACCAAGTGTCATGTAATAAACCTTTTATTTACCGTTGTATCTTTGGTTTGACTATTTAAACTATGGCTAGATCTGATGGTCGACACAAGATCAATGGCTAGGGGCAAGATGGCCAAACCCAACTTCCAATGATACTATATTTTCCATTTCACTGAGCAATGTCTTGTGGCAAATTTTTGGCCATGCAACTATCTACCTATTCTAACATGACCAATTAAAGATTGCCACCTGTCTGGTGGCATGCCACATCCCTACTACTACCATAGCTCACCTTGGATGTGTATGTAATTGCTGATGTTTACTATTGTAGCCCTCCTATAAATCAAGAGAAGATCAACTGGGTTGATTATCTACGAACACAAATTCTTTATAGAACTGGTAACTAGCCTTTGTGGAGACAATAAAATCACTTAAGCTGTGGGCAACTACCTATATGAAGTCAATGTACATTTAGACAAAAAGCACAAAGGTGAATTTGCAGGCTAAAGCTAAGAATAGGTATTTCACATAAGTTTGAATGAGTCAGATCACGGATCATGTAGTGCACTGTGAGAGGATCGTTATTGATGTAGAATGATGGTCCTTTTTCCTTGTGAACTTTCAACCATCGACATATCATTGAATCCATCTTGTGCAAGGACAATAGATGGAGCATATGTGTGAGACAATTATATTAAATGGGAGGACTGAAGTTTAGTATGGCCTGTGATCTGGACATTGATAAAGAAGTTTTATGAGACTCATTTGAGTTATATGATTATATGGCAAGGCTTTGTTTTCTTCATTTTATTTAGAAAAATAAAATTCAATTTGGCATGCTGCCTTGTTAGGTTTAAAAATCAAAGCTAGTATGAAGTACAAATGACAGTTCTTGTGTGCTTAAGTGAGAAATCAGAAAACTATTTGGACAAATAACTTTATATTGAAAATCTTAACCATGATAGGAGTAGCTTTTAGAATAAGATTTTCTTAACTTCCCAATATTAAATTATGTTCTTGTATACGCTCTTATTGTTTTGGTAATGCCTGCATTTCTGAAGCTCTAGTATTCTTTTGCATTTAAACTTTAAGCATTTTAAGCATTTTTATGTTGTTGTATATCTGTTATTGTAAGATGGTGAATGTATTTTCACAATGATTGAATTTTGTATTTTGTAACTTATTTTCTACTTTGTTGATGGATCTATTGAAGTGTGTAAACATTGTGAATGAGAAATGAATTTGTACACTGTAGTACATTGATCTATTCAGGCTAGTGATTTTCTCTTTTTTTCTAGTTCCCTTATTGATTCTTCAATGCAAGCCATTAGAATTTGAACTCCCTAAGCATGAACATTGATTTTTTATATTATAGTGTAAGCATGACTCAAATTGTTTGATATAAAACCTATGTGAAGGAACATAATATGTTTCATTTAGTTCCATGGATTTTAAAGAAGTATAATTGTTAACACCTCATTGTTATTTGTATAATGTAGGATAAGAGATGATATCCATCAGCATATATGTTAATCTCCCTGAATCTTTTTCCTTTTCCACAAGGTTTGAATTGCCTATCAAACACTCACAACCCAAGTTTTCACATGAATGGTATGGGGAATAATGTTGTATATAGAAGCATTCGTACTCATAGAGGAAGTGGCCATGCTAGCATAGCCACAAACATAGAGGAATATTATACACAGGAAGAAATTCTTGAGTGGTTGCATATGGAATTCAACAATTTTGATAGTGCTAATGGCTTACGAGGGAATAGAGGATTGAAGAGCAGCTACTGTGGCAGGAGAAATCTACAAAGAAATGGAAATAGGTGATGGTAATGTTTTAGACATGAGTGATTGAATCAGTTGCATTGTATCTAAGCACATCCACGTAAAAGTTTAACTGTAAATAATTGTTTTCACTTGTCTATATCTAATTCAAGTGAAGGCAATCCAATGAACGTGTAACAGTAACATTAAAAGAACATTGTTATGGATAAAATCATATATAATTGTAATATTCTATTGAAGAGCATACTTAGGAACCACAATCATGCATTTTAATAGGTTCCTCTATACTTCCCCAGTTTCCATTTAGTTTCCAAAAGAATTGTATAAACCTTGGTACTATTGTGTTAACAATCCTAACACAAAACTGCTTCTTTAGAGATTCCAAGTTTGTATTTCATGGAATCAATACAAATTTTATGTATGCAATATTTGAATTCCAAGAAACTTGCTCTAGTGCATGAATTGTTTCTGTTATTTGATTTGATGAAGTAAGATTACAGATTAGTTTTGTGGAGCTTAATGTCTAAAACTAGGACTCCTTAACTTACAAAATGCTAATAATTCAAAGCAATAATGCTTGTTAAGCTGGGGTAACATGAAATTTAGAGGCTCCCAATTCATTCCTTTATTTACATAAGTATTCACTTCAGTGTGAATGGGATTAGTAAGTTCGCTATTCCCATCCTCTAGATGAAGACAAAGTAAAACTTATCCTTCTGAAGTGTTAAATTTTGAAAAGCTCTAATTACTATTTTTGAATGATGGAAAAATGCATTTTATACTATTTTTGAACAAAGTGTTGCATCAATCTAATTGCCTTTTGAAGAAATCTATAAGAGCTGGTATCAATTTATGTTCATGATTGTGGAAGGATTTAATTTCTCTATAGACACATGAATTTAGTTTTGACATATTGGAAATCCCAAACTCAGTGAACATTTATTCTCATTGGCATATATTAGCAATAGCTATCATACTTTTAAGACTTTCCAATTCATTAATGTAAGCCTTGTGACATTGTTTTTACATGGTGCTAATAAATTCTATTTATTCATAATTATGAATGAGACCTGATTTAGCCATAGTCCAAAAAGGGATTAGCCTCAAAGCATTGAGGTTATTGACTGAAAATGGTTAATGGATCACTCACATGTTATTCAAGTGAGAAATTTATGCATTATTTGCACTGTGCAACTAAATAAAATTGTTAATCTTCTTAAAACTAAAATGCCTTATTACTCGTTATTGTGATTTTTGACTCAAATGCCATTGCAAAGTATTTGTTGAGAAAACCTAGATTTCGATTAAAAGATGTGAAATGGTAACACAACTTAAATAAAATTGACCAGAAGTAAATGCATGTAACGTCAAGATTACAGTCCATGAAAACATCTAAATTTATCAAGATCACACTTTTGTCAAGTGTTACAAAACATACATGATGTAGAACCAACACAAGAATATTGAGAGATCTTAATGAGTTGCAAAAGCAAAAAACTTATGAAAATAAAAAAGATAAATTTGACAACTCAATGCACTTGTTTGCTACAAACAATTTAGTAACATTACACAACAAAAGAATGTTAAAACTAATAAATCATTCAATTGCAATTAGTATTGTAACAAATACCAGAAGCCAACCTTATATTGAAGCAGTCTACTTTTTTTGTAACAGATACTAGTAAAAACATACACCAGTCTGTTCTCACTGTTTTATAACAGAGACTCCCTATGACCATTCATAACATAACCATTCCAACTAATAGGGAACATAACCATCCCATAACTTCCTAACATAACCATTCCAACCAACTATCATCATTCCCTCATTGTTAAAATAATTATCCTCATAACCAACTATCATCGTTCCCTTCCTAACATAGCCATTCCATAATTGAGATGTAGCAAAACCCTCATTGTTCCTTAATATTCAATCAATGCTGCATTGTTTCTACATTTCAGGAGTTAGTAGGCTATTATACAGGTTAGAATAACACATCCCATGAAGCCAGGGCCCTTGGATTTTCATGGGATGGTCATATTATGAAAAGAACCTAGACTGTTGCAAGAAAAATCAAAACTTATAATCTGTCAACTGATACTAGGCATCTAACTTTCAGCACAATGTGTATCAATCTTGTTCAAACAAATAATGAATGAAAAGGAACTTCTATTACATCTCAGTGAATGGAAATAAGGTTCCTAATGCATCTCCACTTGGAATCTATTATTTCTATGGAACAGTTTGCTTAAACAAGCATTGGTGTTTCGGAACTATATGCAGTCCCTGTTATTATAGAAACCCATAATTTACATTTGTGGGTTCTGCTAGACTACTATGTATTTGTTGTGACTGTTGTTCATTGTGCGGTTAAATGTTTTTTTAAGACACAGTTTGCCACTAGTTAGAAACTTACACTTTGGATAACGCACCCCAAATTCATACTCATGCATTTTTAAGTTTGATTGTGTAGTATTATTTACATTTTTTCCATAGATTTTGATTCTCCAATAGATCATGTTCGAAGGTATTCCGATTGGCTTTGTTATGGGACTCAACCCTTAACTCGTATCTCCTCCACGGGAATCCAATGTTGTTGGAAGGGGAGCAAATTAAGGTAATGTATGCAAGTAATCAGAAGGCTCAGAATTTGGGGAGACTGATGTAATGCTTCAAGGCTGAAGCCCTAAATTGGGTACATTTCATATATGTAACTAATGAAATGATAAATGCTATAATGGACTGAGTTGGGAGCCTGTTAACTTCAGGATCAAAATCCATCGAGGATATCAAGAAACAGTACTAGAGATGAGTACAAGAAAATGACAATTCAATGCGTGGTAATGAAATATAGAAAACATGGATTAATATACCTCAAACTCCACGAAAGATAGTAATCAAATGAGCTATTAACCTCGGGTGTAGGCGCGCTCTTCAGGAATAAGCTCCGCTTCGCTCCTTAGCTTAGCAACAACAATCCTAATTCATGCGCTCAATGCAACTGTTAAAAGTGAAAATGAGAATTGAAATGTTCTTTTTAAGTAATATGCCCATATTCGTCAAAAATTTGATCATCATGCTAGTGGTCGGAAGTTCGACGAACACGGGCATGGTTTTAAAAAAAAGAAAAATTTTCCTTCTATACCCCGACCAACCTAAACCATTTTCATTAATGGTTGAAAATAAAGGTTGAAAAATGATATCAAATGTACTAGTGCTAATTGGAGTGTCCATCTAAAATAGTAAAACTACAGAAAACTTAAAAACAAATTACTTGCAGACTATAGACTGTAGACCCTAAACAAACAAATTATCTAGCAAACGCCAAAGATGAATTGATGAATAATGAAGATAGATCGACTATAAATAGCCCTTAAATTCTAGATCGTTACTTAGCAATAAATTATTTTGTCTTTAAGGGTATTAAATCCATTGTCCTTAACATGCCTCTAAATCTTTCATGTAAATCTTTCCCCTAAATGCATGCATGTGAGAAATTAAAATTTTGGACTTAACGTTTCATATCTGGTAGTAAATCTTTCCCATAAATGCAAAAGATGTCAGATATCGGTTATAGCATCTGTACAAATTTGGAAGTGGTGCGTGTCTACTCTGTGTGACAAGTTAAAGAATGTTGCTTGTCACTGACAAGGCATTTATTGCTTACCGATTTAAGATGTTACAAGTTGCACTATAGTAATAGAACTATGAATATCGATACCAACATGTGTACACTATAGTTTGCAGACAAGTAACCCTTATTTGATACGTGTCAACATTCCGGTGACTTCCTCCACAACTTTGTTTCCTTCAAGAAATTGGGGCCGAAATTAAACTTCAGCCATTGATCTTGGATGATCGAACAGTATCAAATAATATATTTAACATTATAAAATAATGTATGTATGTTAGGTATGTTCGTCTAAGGTATTATAACAAAATATTTCCCATCTTTTGAAAATTTCCAACAAAATATTTTTTTTTGCCATAATTAACGAATGATTAGCCAATAAAATAAATAAATTTTCAAATGGTACATAAAATTCGCCAATACAAATATTTTTTTTACCCTTCAAAAGAAAATCATTTGCCTCATATATTATTATTTTTGACTTGAAAAAAAAATTATTTGCCTCATATATTATAATTTTTTACTTCAAAAGAAAATTATTCGCCAGCAATTTATGAAATTTTCATTCAGCGGGGAAAAAATCACCAATAAAAACTATGAAAAATCATGGATTTGAAAAAAACATTCACCTGCATTAAAAAAAATTCCCCCTAAAATAATGTACGATTCACCAGGATTTTACACTTTTTCCTAAAAGGGGGTTTCTTAAAGTTATCCCTGATGGTGTATCCTGTTCTTCTTACTAGTCTTGCAATTCATAGCTCTATGACCAAACTTATTGCATGAATAACAGTAACCATTAAAAGGTCATACCTTTGTACAGTTCCTTGCAATGTGTCCATGCTTGTTACATGCAAAAAAAGTGTGTTCTACTTCCTTACGCTCACTCTTAGGTGGTCCACCATTATCTTTGGTTTGATCTTCAGTCTTTTCAACATCAGTAGAGTCCTTTTGTGAATCCTTTCTTTCTCGCATGTTGTCAATCTGATTTTGTGCTTCATTGTATCCAATACAACTACTGTCTCCTTTGGCTCTCCTTGCATACAACTAAGATTATATCAAATCAGAACTGGTGTGTAATTTGTCAATATGATTCTTTGCTTCTTTTAATTCAGACTCTAATCTTTCTTTGCAATTCCTTAGCTCCAAGATTTCCAAATTGGCTTTCCTTAATTCCTCATTGAGTTGAAGGTTCTCTTTGACTTGTTCATTGTAAACTTCTTGATTGTTGATCATCTTATCATCAAATTCTTCAAGTAGTTCTTTCATAGATGCATTTTCTTCATTTAGCTTCTTGACCTTTGCTCCTAGATCACTGGTAGAGCATTCTTTCAAATCCTTTCTTAGCCTCTTGATAACCAATTGTGCATCACTGAATTTTTCTTTTAGTTCTTCAATTTCTCTTTCTGATTTGTCCAGGTCTTCAAGAGAAGCTTCAAGATTTCTTTTCATATGTTTCATTTCTTCTTTGTCCATGATCTCCTTAAGTGGTTAAACTTCTATGCTAAGGACCAGAGCTCTAATACCAATTGTTAGGAATGGGAACACTGAGAGGGGGGGGGGGGTGAATCTATGTTCACTATATTTTAACTTTTCACTTTAATCTTTATACTGAACTTAAATGCTTAAGTACTAAATTAAACATGAAACATGAAATCAACACATGACACCAATATGATTATAGGGAAATCCAAATAGAAAAAAACCCCAGTGGAAATTGACACTAACTAATATACTGTAGTAGTATTTTGTGATCCTTGTTAGAAAATCCTTAACCCTGTTAGGAGTTGCTTTACAATGCTTTTAGTATAGTAAACCTTATCAAGGGTCAGACCATGTTAGGAGTCTTTTACAATAGTCCCTATTAGGGGATAGAACACACTATCCAAGAGCTCACTTCTCAAGTGGTGAAGGCTACAACCTTCTGATCTCAGATACATACTATATCTACAAGATGAACTATCACTATGACACTGCTTTTCAGATCAGTTCCATTGATGCATTGATACTTTGACCTCTAGAAAAGCTCTAATACATCTTCTAGTGTCTTCACACACTTCTCTACTTATTACAACTCTCTATCAACTTCCATGCTAAATATAATGGGTGCACCTTATATTTATATGCTCATACAAAATAAACAACTAGGTCAGCCCTTAGACCTATTACATACAATGCTTCAAAATGAATTGGCTTAAGCATGATTACAAAAAAACATATAAACATGTCAGCAACCTAAATACAATAGGTGCATATCCTTTACAAAATTACATTATATCCGCAAACCAAAATACTAATTGTCGACTTCATGCTCTGTTCTTCACTGGCATACACTTGTTGTGTATCTTCAACTGACTGTAACTTTCTCAAACTTGCATAGCTGATCATGCTCTTATAGACTAACCATGAATATAGTCTAACCAACTTAATTTCCAAGATGCATACCATAATTCTTCTATACGTATGTGCCCTGATACTCTGAGCTACAAGAACTCTATACACTATCCACTCTTCAACACTTAATCAATTTCTGATCTTCTCTTCAAGTGTGCTGACTCCAAACTGCTATATGACTTTGTTTCCATAATTAAAACACTATATCAAATAATATACATCAGTATAGACAACTTGCCAACAATGGGGACTTCTTAGGAGTCCTAACACATGATAAGGTGTACTACAACACCTAGGAACTCCTCATGACCACTTTTGACACATTTGAATGCTCAAATGTGTCTGAAGAGGTCGCAGGACCCCTCAGGACACATGAGAATTCCAATGTGTCAAAAGGGGTCATGGGGAATTCCTAGGGTTCCTAACACATGATAAGGCATACTAGGACCCCTAGGAAGTCCCTATGACCCCTTTTGACACATTTGAACCCTCAAATGTGTCTGAAGGGGTCCTACGACCCCTTAGAACACACTTGAGGGTTCTAATGTGTCAAAAGGGGTCATGGGGACTTCCTATGGTTCCTAACGCATCATAAGGCATACTAAGACCACTAGGAAGTCGCTATGACCCCTTTTGAAATATTTGAATGCTCAAGTGTGTATGAAGGGGTCATAGCATCCCTTAGGACACACTTGAGCATTCCAATATGTCAATAGGGGTCATGGGGACTTCCTAGGGGTCCTAATGCATGATAAGGCATACTCAAACCCCTAGGAAGTCCCCATGACCCCATTTGACACATTTGAACTCTCAAGTGTGTTTGAAGGGGTCGTAGGACCCCTTAGGACGCACTTGAGGGTTTTAATGTGTCAAAAGGGGTCATGGGGACTTCATAGGGGTCCTAACGCATGATAAGGCATACTAGGAGGCCTAGGAAGCCCCCATTACCCCTTTTGACACATGTTAACCCTCAAGTGTGTCCAAAGGGGTTGTAGGACCCCTTAGGACATGCTTGAGGGTTCCAATGTTTCAAAATGGGTCATGGGGACTTCCTAGGGGTCCTAACGCATGATAAGACATACTAGGAGCCCTAGGAAGTCCCCATGACCCCTTTTGACACATTTGAATGCTCAAGTGTGTCCAAAGGGGTCATACGACCCCTTAAGACACACTTGAGGGTTCTAATGTGTCGAAATGGGTCATCGGGACTTCCTAGAGGTCCTAACATGTGATAAGGCATACTAGGACCTTTAGGAAGTCTCCATGATCCCTTTTGACACATTTGAATGCTCAAGTGTGTCTGACGGGGTGCTACGACCCCTTAGGACACACTTGAGGGTTCCAAACTATTAAAAGGGGTCATGGGGACTACCTAGGGGTCCTAGTACATGTGTTAAGGCATACTAGGACCCATAGGAAGTGGCCATGATCCCTTTTGACACATTTGAACCCTCAAATTCATTTGAAGTGGTCCTACAACCCCTTAGGATACACTTAAGGGTTCTACAGTGTCTAAAGGGGTCATGGGGCTTTCTAAGGGTCCTAATGCATGATAAGGCATACTAGGATGCCTAGGAAGTCCCCATGACCACTTTTGACATATTTGAATGCTCAAGTGCATCCAAACGGGTCGTAAGACCCCTTAGGACATACTTGAGCATTCTAATGTGTCAAAAGGGGTCATGGGGACTTCTTAGGGGTCCTAATGCATGATAAGACATACTAGGTCCCCTAGAAAGTCCCCATGACCCCTTTTGACATATTAGAACCCTCAATTGTGTCTGAAAGGGCCCTACAACCCCTTAGGACACATTTGAGGGTTCTAATGTGTCAATGGGACTCATGGGACTTCCTACAGGTCCTAACACATGATAAGGCAAACTAGGACCCCTAGGAAGTCCCCATGACCCATTTTGAGACATTTGAACCCTTAAGTGTGTTTGAAGGGCTCGTAGGACCCCTTAAGATACACTTGAGCATTCCAATGTGTCAATAGGTGTCATGGGGACTTCCTATGGGTCCTAACATGTGATAAGGCATATTAGGACCCCTAAGAAGTACCCATGACCCCTTTTTACACATTTGAATGCTCAAGTGTGTCTGAAGGGGTCGTACAAACCTTTCAAGACACACTTGAGCATTCCAATGTGTCCATATGGGTCATTGAGACTTCCTAGAGGTTCTAACATGTGATAAGGTGTACTAGGACCCTTAGAAAGTTCCCATGACCCCTATTGACACATTGGAACCCTCGAGTGTGTCCGAAGGGGTCGTAGGACCCCTTTGGACACACTTGAGGGTTCCAATTTGTCGAAAGGGGTCATGGGGACTTCTTAAGGGTCCTAACACATGATAAGGCATACTAGGACCTGTAGGAAGTCCCCATGACCCTTTTGACACATTTGAATGTTCAAGTGTGTCTGAAGGGGTCTTAGGACCCCTTAGGACACACTTGAGGGTTTCAATGTGTCAATAGGCATCATGGAGACTTCCTACGGGTCTTAACATGTGATAAGGCATACAAGGACCTCCAAGAAGTCCCCATGACCCCTTTTGACATATTTGAATGCTCAAGTCTTTCTGAAGGGGTCGTAGGACCCCTTAGGACAAACTTGTGTATTCCAATATGTTAATAGGCATCATGGGGACTTCCTAGAGGTCGTAATGCATGATAAAGTGTACTAGGACCCCTAGGAAGTCCCCATAAACTCTTTTGACACATTTTAACCCTCAAGTGTGTTTGAAGGGGTTGTAAAACCCCTTATGAAACACTTGAGGGTTACAATGTGTCAAAAGGAGTCATGGGAACTTCCTAGGGGTCCTAACTCATGACAAGGTATACTAGGACCCCTAGGAAGTCCCTATGATCCCTTTTGAGACATTTGAACCCTCAAGTGTGTCTGAAGGGGTCCTACAACCCCTTAGGACACACTTAAGGGTTCTAATGTGTCAAAAGGGGTCATGGGGACTTCTGAGGGGTCCTAATGGATGATAAGGCATACTAGGACCCCTATGAAGTCACCATGACCCCTTTTGATACATTTGAACCCTCAAGTGTGTCTTAAGGGTTCCTACAACCTGTTAGGGAACACTTGAGGGTCCCAATATGTTAATAGCAGTTATGGGAACTTCTTAGGCATCCTAACACAAGATAAGGCATACTAGGACCTCTAGGAAGTCCCCATGACCCCTTTTGACACATTTGAATTCTCAAGTGTGTTTGAAGGGGTCGTAGGACCCTTAGTACACACTTGAGAATTCTAGTGTGTCAATAGGGGTTATGCAGATTTCCTAGGGGTCCTAACGCATGATAAAGCATACTAGGACCCCTAGGAAGTCCCCATGACCCCTTTTGAAACATTTGAATACTGAAGTGTATTTGAAAGGGTTGTAGGACTCCTAAAGACACACTTGAGCATTGCAATGTGTCACTAGGGGTTATGGGGACTTCGTAGGGGTCCTAACACATGATAAGGCATACTAGGACCCTTAGGAAGTCTCCATGACCTATTTTAAATAATTTGAATGCTCAAGTGTTTCTGAAGGGGTTGTAGGACCCCTTCGCATACACTTGAGCATTCCAATGTGTCAATAGGGGTCATGGGGACTTACTAGGGGTCCTAACACATGATAAGGTGTACTAGGACCCCTAGGTAGTCCCCATGACCCCATTTAAAATATTTGAATGCTTAAGTGTATGCGAAGGGGTTGTAGGACCCCTTAGGACACACTTGAGCATTCGAATGTGTCAATAGGGGTCATCGGGACTTCCTAGGGGTACTAATGCATAATAAGGCATACTGAGACACCTAGGAAGTCCCCATGACCCCTTTTGACACATTTGAATGCTCAAATTTGTCTGAAAGGGTCATAGGACCCCTTAGGACACACTTGAGCATTCCAATATGTTAATAGGGGTCATGGGGACTTCTTAGGGGTTCTAATGCATGACAAGGCATATTAGGACTCCTAGGAAGTCCCCATGACCACTTTTGAAACATTTAAATACTCAAGTATATTTGAAGGGGTCATAGAACCCCTTAGGACACACTTGAGCATTCGAATGTGTCAATAGGGGTCATGGGGACTTCCTAGGGGTCCTAATGCATGATAAGGCATACTACGACCCCTAGGAAGTCCCCATGACCCCTTTTGACACATTTGAATGCTCACGTGTGTCTGATGGGCTCATACAACCCATTAGGAAACACTTGAGCATTCCAATGTGTCAATAGGGGTCATGGGGACTTTTTAGGGGTCCTAACATATGGTAAGCCATACTAGGACACCTAGGAAGTCCCCATGACCACTTTTGACATATTTGAACCCTCAAGTGTCTCTGAAGGGTTTGTAGGACCCATTAGGACACACTTGAGGGTTTGAATGTGTCAAAAGGGGTCATGGAAACTTCTTAGGGGTCCTAATGCATGATAAGGTGTACTAGGACCCCTAGAAAGTCCCCATGACCCCTTTTGACACATTTGAACCCTCAAGTGTGTTCGAAGGGGTCCTATGACCCCTTCAAACACACTTGAGTGTTAAAATGTGTCAAAAGGAGTCATGGGGACTTCCTAAGGGTGCTAACGTGTGATAAGGCATACTAGGACCCCTAGGAAGTCCCAATGACCTCTTTTGACACATTTGAACCCTCAAGTGTGTCTGAAGGGGTCGTAGGACTTGTTAAGACACACTTCAACATTCTAATGTGTCAAAAGGGGTCATGGGGACTTCCTAGTGGTCCTAACACGTGATAAGGCCTATGAGGACCCATAGGAAGTCCTTATGACCCCTTTCGACACATTTGAATGCTCAAGTGTGTCCAGAGGGGTCAAACGACCCCTTAGGACACACTTGAGGGTTCCAATGTGTCGAAAGGGGTCATGGGGACTTCCTAGGGGTCCTAACATGTGATAAGGCATACTAGGACCCCTAGGAAGTCCCCATGATCCCTTTTGACACATTTGAATGCTCAAGTGTGTCTGAAGGGGTCCTATGACCCTTTAGGACACACTTGAGGGTTCCAATGTGTCAAAATGGGTCATGGGGACTTCTTAGTGGTCCTAGTACATGAAATAAGGTGTACTAGGACCCATAGGAAGTCCCCATGACCCGTTTTGACATATTTGAATAACCTAAGTATTTCATTTTCTTCCTTAACCCTGCAAAGTTCATATAAAAGACATGTATGGAAATCTTCACAGTATTTAAGAGGCACAAATTGGTAATAATCAAAGCAGTAGGAATCAAAAAATGCACAGCCTTCTTCACCAAACTGTATAGATGGGCAACTTGAAATACATCTAGAAGTAGAGCTACTCCCTTCACTTCGGGCCATTGCAAATTAGAAAAAGTTTTCTGCTCTTCCCTCCAACAAAATAGCTTATTTCGATGGCCACCCATGAATTTTTTAAATGGCTGATTGATTTCATTTGCTTCTTTCAATGGCCATCCATGATTTTTCTGCAATCTTCCAACCTTTCGAACATAGTTGTAAAAAACATATTAATATATTATACATATAAAATAATATATAATATGTGATATATAATGTAACATTTAATATTAATATATATATTAAATAAATTTAATGTAAAATGTATATTATATAATATTTAATATATAATTGGTATTATATAATATTTAATATATATAATATATAATTTTTGATATATAATATATATCATATGAAGAGTGGAGAAATGGGAGGGAGAAAGGGGTTGGAGAAATTAAGAGAGAGAAAGGGGCTCGGGAAAAGTTAAAAATCAAAATTATGCCGATATTTTTGGGTACCCAAAAATATCAAGTACATGAAAATATCAGGTACGTGAAAATATCAGGTACTCAATTAGCCTCTATATTTCTTTGTGCACCAAACCTACATGGTCAACTATTGAAATGTCTCAAAAATGTGTTTTTCCCCTATTTCTCTAAGTTCTAGACTTCGACCATGTAGCTGACGACTTTTTTTTCACCTGAATTGATGAAATGAAAAGGGTATCTTAAGGAGATGATCAACTTTATATTGATATAATTACTATCAAATTTTGAATTTGGTAAGTAATTATTAGTTATTTTCTAATTGAGTTACCTCTAAAGTGTTGATTTATATACTAATTGAAAAATGACTATAGCTTTTAGACGGTATAACATTTTTGAAATCCAAAAAATGCATCACATTCTATGCTTCACCTACTATAAGGAAATTTTTTCTTTTTTGAATTTTGTAAAGTTTTGAATTAGTTAAGGTGGTCAGACATGGGATTTTTTTTTATTATGAAAATGTTGTAGTAGAAAATTCATAATTAATTATTGATATGGAATAAAATTACAAAAAATGTGTCACATCCGGGCATGAGCCTACTACTTATATATAAAATCTTATAATAAAATATTATCATTTGATTAAGATTAAGGTGGTCAGACATACACCTACTTCTTATTTGTTTCCAAAAATTTGTGTACTACTGCATTGAAATCTATACTTTTCACCAATCATACTAAGTTTTTTCCAAAAAAGGCCTAGTAATTTAGAAAGTACATTCAATTTTCTATAGATTCTATTCTTACAACTTTTTGATATTAGGTTGCTAGCTAGTTGAAATTTTCACGTCAAGTTGACTAAACCTGATTTGTTGATTTTTCATTGCCACTTAAGGGCATAGTTTGGCCCCTCATGATCTTGAACATACCCATCTACTCATATGGAGTTGCGTGGTCCTAATTTGTGTTGTGTGCTTAGTATAGCCAACTAAGATGTTATTGGAGAGTTGTATTGTTTCTCTAATATGATTTCAAGATGGTTCTAATAGGCCGAGTTGATTATATCATTTAGAGGAAGATATTTATAGGTAGTCATTTTTTATTGCTAAGTATGGAAGATAGTTGAAAGAATAGAATAGAGCAGAAGGTGTGAAGTATTGAGCCATTAGCAAAAGGTCTATGTGAAAAAGTAGAGAGTGTATGATATCCATTGGAACTGATCAAGACAACAGGTCTAACTCATAGTTCACCAAGATCCAGATATAGTGTGTATCTGTTAAACAAAAGGTTGCCCCCTTCACTCCTTTGAGCAGTGTGCTCTTGGACAGTGTGTCCTCACCCCTAATAGGGTTAATTGTAAAAGACTCCTAATAGGGTCTGACCCTTGACCAGGTTATTGTACTTAATGCATTCTAAAGATCAACTCCTAATAGGGTTTTAAGATCTTCTACCAGGGATCATAATACTCTAGTGTAGTTTATAGTGGATGTTAATTTCCACCGGGGTTTTTACCTATTTGTGTTTCCCCGTAACCAAAATTGTGTTTTTTTTTTAAGTGTTCTTATATTGTGTTTATGCTTAATGTTCATTTATATTTAATTGGATAAAGAATTGAATCTTGTAGATAACTGATTCACCCCCCCCCCCCCCTCTCAATTATCTCTTGGGACTATTCCTAACAAATATGTTATGTTATTAATTCATTTAGAAACCCAATTTAATTATATTATCACTTAATTAGGTAACCTACTAATGATACCCAGGTAGTCACTTCTAGGCTCCAATACCTCCAAACCAAGCCACTTCACCTTTAACACCTAGATAATGATACTCCTAAGAGTTATTTTTGTTTTCATTAGTTATGATGAAGTCATATTATCAAAGTCATTTGGTATGAAGGAGAGACAAGTCCATAAAATAGAGAAAGCTATTTAGTAAAGGAAATAAGGAATAGGGAATTTTGGTAAAGGAGAAGCAAGTATAGGCATCGAGAAAGGAAGAACCAAGCACTGAACCAAGAAGGGAAGACAATTACCAAGTAAGAAGAAAACATGTTATTAAGCATAGTAGGCTAACACAAGGACAATCTTTATGTACATTGAACCTGGACATTGAACATAAAACGGTTTACTAATCTCAAGGAGATTGCATAATAGAACATTGGAGATTGAAACATGATGATTATACATGATCACAAGGTGAGATAATTCAATTAGAATAAAGTATAAAATATGCATTGGAGGAGTAACCAATGTTAGCACTGCTTGAAGAGATGATTCTAGAACACCTAGCACCACTTCTAGAACTATATATAAATGGATTAGAGTATGAAGATCAATGTGGTTGTGGTTTTTATGAATGTGATGGGAGATTGCATGTATGACCAAAGATTACTGAGATGGTGATGAGTAGTGAAGCCACCGAGTAATATAGCAGTAAAGAGAAGATAGAGATTGTGATTTAGAATTAAATCTACCAAGTACAAAATTGTTATTATGAAAGGTACACAGTATGAGTTAATGATCTATTGAGCATAAAGAGTCTGATATGCATATATTTGATGCAAGTTTAACAAGACAAGTTAGTATTACTAATTAAAGAGTAATCAAAATTGTAAAGTCTCTTTACTGAGCAGATCCAAGATCTTAATTTGTAAATCTTTTAACCAGGTGCATTTCTTAGATTAGAATTATAAAATCCTTTCACAAGGTAGACATAATAGTCTAAAGACTCTTAACTGGGTTAATACTCTTAACAGGGTCAGCTATCATAAATAGCTAAATATTGTAGCTATAACCGAGAAAAAATTATTCTACATAATTGAAGTCATGTTGGTGTCATCCCCACCACATTTTTTATCCTCTAACAATAATTTTTGTGATACCAAAATATTTGTGTTATGTATTTTATATGTTTTATGATATGCATGCAAAAGATATGGAATCAGTAAATGGTTAATTATGAAAGGTTGATAAGTTTAAAATTATTTTACAGTACTCATTCACCCCTCCCCTCTTAGTACTCACCTTTGCATACTTAGTCCAATAATTGGTATTGGAGCTCTGTCTCTTATTAAGAAGTTTAATCACTTGAGATGAAAGATCTGGAAAGATGGAAAGCTACAAGTATGAAAGGGTGATTGAGAACATGGAAATGGAACTCAAAATATATAATAAGAAGGTTGAATAATTGAGAAAGAAATTGAAATAGTCAATCAACAAGAGGAAAGAGCTTGCACATCAATTGAAAAATACTCAAGATCGGGTTGAGGAACTTGAAGAACAATTAGAGGGAACCATGTATGATGAATATGATGCTATAATATCTGAGCAATCTAAAAGGAACAAAAACCTAACTAATCAGGTGAAAAAATTAAAAAGAGAACAATAAGCACAATTGGTAAGGATGTGTGAAATCCAAGAACAAAAAGGAAAGTCTGAGGATGACAAAAGAATAGATGGAGAAGAGACAAGGAAAATGAATACAATATTAGATGAGAAAATACTAAG
Source organism: Chamaecyparis obtusa (assembly GCA_027943335.1). Classification (NCBI taxonomy): domain Eukaryota; kingdom Viridiplantae; phylum Streptophyta; class Pinopsida; order Cupressales; family Cupressaceae; genus Chamaecyparis; species Chamaecyparis obtusa. Next base: position 40,925 of record BSBK01012827.1, read on the forward strand.
GTTGACATAAGTTAAATACAACATGATAGACCAACTAGTTGTGCAAATCATGAAGTTGCTAGGAAAGTTAGAGAAATTGAAGAACTGAGAACTAAGAATGAACACCTAAAAAATAATTTGAAAACTGAGAGAGATGCTAATGAGGTCTTGAAAAGAAATCAAGAATCATTGAAGATTCTAGGATAATAGCTAAGAAATCAGATACAACTGAAAGACACAACTGGACATGGATACAATGAAAATAACTCGATTGAGAAGGGTGATTCTTCCAATCAAACAACCAATCGAGATAAAGTTGCTATCCCACCAAAGAGATAAAGGCCTACATGCTACTGTGGGAAACCAGGATAAAAAAAAAATATGTGGAGAAGAAAAAGAGGTAATTCATTGAATACTCCTAATTTTAATGGTCATTGTTACAACTGTAATAAGTTTGGTCATAAGGCATTTGAATGTAGAGAAAGATTTGTTAACAATACAGGGAAACCAAGATTTGAAGGTTACTATAAAAATTGCAAGAGATATGGTCATACATCTGGAGAATGTAGATCTCAAAGGAAAAATGAGAAATGGGTCCCTAACCAATAGATTGCTGACAACAACCAAAAAGGACCAACTATACCATGGGACTATAACACAAGAATCACTTGTACTACATGTGGAAAATTTGTTAACATTATTGAAAAATGCTTTAGGATGCATGGAATGAACAACATGAAATCATGGAGAAACTCTGGAATCTCTTTTTTCCATTGTCAATAGGTTAGTCACCTAGCTAAGGACTGTAGGTACCGAAATAAGGATTCAATTAAGGACCAACCAAGTGAAAAGACTCAAGTTAACATTGATGAGATTAGGGAGTAGATGAATAAGATTTGGATAAGGAAGTCTCAAGATGATGGAACAGAACTTGGAACAAGTGATGACACCATATACTTTGAAGTTTGGTCCACTTCTGGCATGTATTTTCTTCTATTTTCAAAAAAAATTCCCAAGAGTTGGTGAAATAGCTTGGAAAGTAGATAAACTAATTGCTTGTCAGATTGGAACATCTATTCAAGGCATAGGAGATGATTTTAATGTTTAATCATAGATGAATACTTTAGTAAATCCACCTCAATTAGTGGAGGAGTATAAAGATGAGATTTTTTTTGAGGTAGATACAAACATATGTATCATAAGAGTTGTAGAGCCTAGAATCGAGAGGTTACCACCTATGGGTTACGAGATGAAAATTGATGCTGCCATAATTCAAATAAAAGGACTATTGGAGAAACAAGTTGACAAAATTTCAACTCAGTATGGAACATATGAGGAGGTAAAAGAGAAAATAAGGATACGTATATTGATACCTAAGGAAATCAGAAAAATAAGTAAAATGGTAAAATCATTATCTAAGAATCTGGGTATTGTTGTTTTTGATGAAAAAGGAATCAAACCTTCACAGCCCAAGGGGAAGAAGATAAAGGTGAAGAAGGAAACCCGTAGTCCAATTAGTGTCAGACCATCTACAAGGTCTACATCCACACCAAGAGAAAAGAAGAAAGCAGAAGTAGAACAAGTAAAAACAAAGACTTATGTTAGAGAAAACAAGTTAACAGGAAGGCCTAGAAGGAAGTTGAAGCTACAAAAGGAGAGTGATATAGAGTCTAATGACCTATCACAATTCAAGGTTATACCAAGTAAAGGGAAGAGTCTTAATAAATTTCTAAAGACACTTGAGAAATGTGGAGGTCATTCAGTTATAAAATAGTTGAAGTATGACAAGAGGTAAGATGAAGATAAGAATAGAAGTGAAGAGACAATCATTTCCACATTACATAAATTCAAAATGACACCTATTGAAGTGGCACAAAATCTTGAAGGAGAATTATATCACAAAATTGATGCTAGTTGGAAGTATGCACTTGTTGCTGAGAAAAAAATGAGATAAAGGTCCTTAGCAATCATTATCTCAGACCTCACCAAGGAAGGAATCAAATACACCTTACAATAATATTCAAAAAGATTCTGAGTAAAGGGCAGAGCATTGAGCATTATGGTTGGTAAATTGGAAGATGTCCAAAAAGACACTGATGATCTTTGGAGAAAGATCTTCTCTATGGATCAACCAACTATAGAAGAATTCAAAGATCAAGAGGACAATTCTAAAGTTGTTGACTTCATGAAAAATAGAGAAGAATTTACTATTAAGGACATAACTGAGCAAGATTCAAATGAAACAATCAAAGCTGAAGAAGACAATATGGCAACCAAGGCCATAGAGAAAGAAGTTATGGATGTTGATGATTCTGCCAAGCCAAGATTGTTGGTAGAAGATCTTATAATTGTACAGGTATTAAATTTTCCTGAGATTGAGGTGACAACATATGTACCTATTGAAGTTGGTACCCCTACTGAGCCAACATAGGAAACTGAAACCAAGGAGACCAAGGAAACAAAAGAGATAGAGTCCACACAAGGTCTAAATCAGGAATTAAAAACCCCTACTGATACCACTGAACAAAAGAAGGAGCAAGAAATAGAGAAAGAAAGAGAAAAGGTTGAAGAGAAGAAACAAGAGAAGAAGGAAGAGAAGAAACAAGAAGAGCACAAGAAAGAAAAATAAGAAAAAGAGAATAGATCTATACAATTTGATGAAAAGAAGGCATTTAGTTCTAAGGGAAAATCAAAGAAGAGAAAGTATGAAGAAGAGGTTGATATAAGTGAAACTATTGTTTTTCCAAAGGTTGATATCTTAACCTTGAGCCCTAAGAAACTTTCTGAATTTAGCGACCTACTCAAAAGAAAAGATTCTCAAGATAACCTAATAGAAAAGAAGTAGAAAATAGATGTTTTGGAACAAGTGAAAGGAATTTTGAATAAGATTGTACTTGAGGCTACAATAAATGAAAAAGGAGATATCTATAGTCTATTAAGAGAACTGGTAAGTTAGATAAACTAGGCTATCACAACTACAACTGAGTATATGCTACAAGTACACAAGAAGGAAATGGAGATAAAAGTGATTGAAGAACTTCTTTAATCAATTGCATTAGAAAAGGTAATTCTCTCTGAGTTAGCTAATGAATTGGAAAATGAGATGCAAACAATTCTTTTATTATTTCAGTAGATTTGTCTAATTTCCAATTTCACAAAGGAGATAAGAAAGATAATAATGTGGAAAAAGAGCTCACCGATCAGTTATCTAAAATTTCCACTGAGCATAAGTCCATAAAAGAATACTATGAAAGGCTAAAGCACTTGATGGGAGTGCAATTTGAGCTGAGAAAGGAGGAGAATCATATCAAAATGGATCTACCAGAACTCCAAACAAAGTTGATACCACATATAGAATCACTGTAGAGACAGATTCACAAGGCCAAAGATTTGGTTAGCACACTGAATGTCAGTGCTATGGACAATATGGTATGTTTGACTACATATTTGAGTGAGAAAATCATAGTGTTACAAACACTTAAGGACACATGGAAGGCATTACTCAAGGATGCACATGATAAGTACAAAACCATTTTTGACAAGATCCCCATAGGAGAAAAGAAATAAGTTCTTATTTCAGCATTTTTGTTAAAAAAGGGGGAAAGTATGTAGAAAGGGGAAATATATAATATAGTTGAAGATATGCCAAAAGGGGAAAATATTTATATAGTATGGATATGTACAAGAGGCATTACTTCAGCTGGAGTAATATGTTTATCGAGGAAGAATGGTTATAAGGTAAAATTTTTACAAATTTTGAATTTTGTTGATGACTTTGAAGTTTTTAATAAAAATACCAAACTAATGCCAAAGGGGGAGATTGATACTCCTAAGAGTTATTTTTGTTGTCATTAGTTATGAGGAAGCCATATTTTTTGTCAAAGTCATTCAGTAATGAAGGAGAGACAATTTAGTAAAGTGGAGAAAGCTATTCAGTAAAGGAAATAAGTGTAAGGAAACTTAGGTGCAAAAATAGCTTCCTACGCTAATCTCTATAGGAGAGTATTGTGCAAATTCTTATAAATCCTTACAATTTTAGATTCGTTAACTAATTTAACAAAGCTATTGCAACCACATACAATGCATACAGAAAAATAGAGAATGACACAATGATATACCCTGGGGAAAACCTTTCGGTTAAAAACCCCAGCACTCCAAAACCTACACAATGTATTATCTTCAACACAAAGATTACAATACACTTGCAATGAAAGTTCTTTCAGGAAATGAGAGACAAAGCCAACAAGAATTAAATTTTGTTATATATCTCCCATAGGAGCAACATCATATATATAGACTCCTCTGGACCAAAAAATAGGCACAACCACCAAGACCCATGCACAAAGCCACATGTACACAGTTGTTACATGCAATCCCAAGAATAGGCGTCCATCCCTAGAATAGACTATGACAGCTTGTCATAGAATCCACCAAAAATAACGGTCACAAGAGAAGTGTAAGAGAATCTGTCATACCAACCTATTTTTGGCATATTCTCTTACACACACCAACCACTTCTTCTTGGGCACCCAAATAGGCCCTAGTCATAAGATGCTCTTACACCTGTCATAGCACATTCCTTAAATAGTTCTTACACATCATAGGAATCCGTCATGACCGTTTCAGTCATGATCTCCTTACGCACAAGATGCTGACACATCAAGTGGAGTGACACATCAACATGCCAACTAGACATGTACACTCACACTTAATTACATTATTTGCAAAAAATACATTTACAAAACAAATAATAAGAATAGGAATTATCCAAGGTTGAGACACCTTATTCCTAACATTCTCCCACTTGTCGAACACCTTGTAAGAGCAACAGGAACATAACAGGAACTTTAACCGCTATAGGCCAAAAGGCCCATAGACTCCGAACACCATTTGAACTTCTCAGTGCCCACTAGTTTCATTAATGCATCTACAACATTCTTCACAATATCTACCTTCTCCAAATTTACCTTTCCATCTTCCACCATATCTCTCAGAAAGTGAAACTGCACATCAATGTGCTTCGTTCTGGCATGGAAAGTTGGATTCTTTGCAAGGAAAATAGCACTCTGACTGTCACACCAAATAGTAATCTATTCTACATCAACACCAACATCAGAACACAATCTTCTAAGCCAAATGTCTTATTTACAAGCATGAGTAGCAGCCATGTACTTAGCTTCTATAGTGGACAAAGCAACCAGAGGTTGTCACTTACTCATCCAACTAATGGCAACACCAAACATAGTGAACACATAAGCACTGGTGGATCTCCTGCTATCAATATCACCTGCCCAATCTAAATCCACAAACCCATGAATACAAACTGAATGCGGAGATCTAGAAGAGTTACCATGATAACATATGGAGTAATCTAATGTACCCCTCAAATATTTGAATACTCTCTTAACTGCATCCCAATGTACCCATCCAAGATTAGCCATAAACTGACTCAGGACTCCCACTACTTGGGCAATGTCTGGTCTAGTACAGACCATAGCATACATAAGACTGCCAACTACACTAGCATAAGGTACTCTACTCATGTCCTCCACCTCACTAGGAGATTTTGGACAATCATCTAAAGATAAATTTGTTCCCATAGAAATAGGAACACATAGTGGTCTACAATCTGCCATGCTAAACTTGTCCAACACAGACTTCACATACTTACTCTAACTCAACCAAAGTTTTCTGTTAGACTTGTCTCTACTGATTTCCATACCCAAGATGTACCTAGCTACCCCAAGATCTTTCATCTCGAACTGTGCTGACAACTGAGATTTAAAATTAGAAATCATACCCTTTCCCTTCCCAAATAGCAACATATCATCAACATATAATGCAACAATAAGAAGGTGATCATTTTCAACTCTGAAATAAACACAATGATCTGATTTTGATCTTACAAATCCAATTGACAACACAAAGGCATCAAACTTAAGGTACCACATCCTAGGAGATTGCTTCAAACCATATAGAGATTTCTTTAATCTGTAAACTAAGGATTCTTTACCTTTAACAATGTAGTGCTCAGGCTATGACATATAAATCTCTTCCTCCAAATCACCATGAAGGAAAGTTGTCTTCACATCCATCTATTCTATCTCTAAATCATATGATGCAGCAAGTGATAACAGAAATGTAATGGATGTCAACTTTACAACAGGAGAGAATATTTCACCATAATCTATTCCCTCTACCTGTGAATACCTCTTTGCAACCAATCTAGCTTTATACCTTTCAACACTGCCATCTACACAGAATTTCTTCTTGAACACCCATTTACAGGCAACAGATTTTCTCCCTTTAGGAAAAGGTACAAGGTCCCAAGTTTTTTTTTTCCTCCAATGAAGTCATCTCATCATCCATAGCCTCAATCCAAGAACCTACATCTTCCATGCCCAAAGCCTCTTTCACAGATCTAGGCTTATCAATGTTAGTAATCAAAGCAAAGGCACAATTGGAATCTAACATAGAATAACCAAACCTTTCTGGTTGCTTTCTTTCTCTCATGGATCTCGTCAAGGGCTGCAGTTGAGGTTGTTCTTCCTCTTCTTCTAAACTATCAGAGCTACTAGAGCTCTCCTCATCATTAGGCCCAACATGGTCTCTCTATTCAGTCTTCTCAGGGGTAGGAGGCAACTGAACAACATCTTTTTCCTTTTCTTTTTCATCTGGTTGTAGCACAATAAGAGAAGATGTTAGCTCTCTGAAAATAACATTTCTACTATACAACACCTTACTAGTCATAGGATCCCAAAGCTTGTATTCTTTCACACCAGCACTATATCCGATGAAAATACATTTAACAGCTTTATTTTCTAACTTAGATCTTTTCTCCTTTGGAACATGTGCATAAGCTTCACAACCAAAAACATGAAGATGGCTAATTGAAGGCTTCTTACCAGACCACACCTCCATGGGTGTCTTACCAACAAGGGCTGATGTAGGAGATCTGTTAACTAGATAGCAAGCAGTGGCCATAGCTCAGCCCAAAACCTTTGTTCTAAACCAGCTCCACTAAGCATACTCCTAGCCTTCTCCATCAGTGTCTTGTTCATTCTCTCTGCAACTCCATTTTGCCGTGGGGTATAAGGAGTTGTCTTATGCCTCTCAATACCTTGTTCTTTACAGAACTATTCAAACTATGCTGAGAAAAACTCACCACCATTGTTAGTTCTCACACACTTAATCTTCTTACTAGTCTGATTCTCTACAAGAGCTTTTATTTCCTTGAACCGATTAAAGACTTGTGTCTTACTTTTAAGGAAATAAATCCATGTCCTTCTACTGTAATCATCTATGAAAGATACAAAAAATATACACTTGGAGATTGAAGGAACTTTTACAGGACCAAATACATCAGAATGAATAAGATCTAAAACATCAGAAGATTTGTGAGAACTAGAGTAAAACTGAACACAATTTTGTTTACCATAGACACAGTGTTCGCAGAAGTCAAACTCGAGATTGCAATCATTTAACCCCTCAATGAGATTTTTATTTTTCAGGGTTCTAAGACCCTTTTCACCAATGTGGCCAAATCTCATATGCCACAACATTGTCTTTTCTGCAGGAAGCTTACCTTCCAAGATATTTGCACTACCATTGGAACCAATAGCCACAAACTTCTTCACTACTTGTTCAGATGGTGAGGATGAAGAACTATTACATAGAGGAATACATGCATCTAGCTGAAATAAGGTACCTCTCCTAGTACCCCTTGCAAGCACTATCGATCCTCTCATCATCTTGCATCCTTCTTTCAAGAAAACAACTTGCACACCTACATCATTCAACATACTTACAGATAATAGGTTTCGTGCCAAACCCAAAATGTGCATAACTTCATTGATTCCCTTTACTCGTCCATTAGGAAATTTGATAGTGACCCTTCCGCGTCCAACTATCTTTAGGTGAGAATCATCACCCAAGTACACCTTTCCACCATCGAACTCTTCATATTTTGAGAACCAGTTTCAATGAGAGGTCATGTGAAAAGATGCACTTGAGTCAACCAACCACACATCATCAGATGCATGGGCTGCCAAAGCTGTGATGAATGCATCACCATCTTCTTGAGATCTTTCTGAAGCTGAATCTGAACCTTTCTTCTTCTTCTTCAGCTCTTTGCAGTCTTTACGGAAGTGCCCAGATTTATCACAATTCCAACATTTTGCCTTGGACTTATTGGAAGTCTTTGACTTCCCACAGGATTTGGATCTACCCTTATTGTCAGACTTATTGTCATTTTTCTTCCCTCTTTCAGTGGATCTCCCATGAATAGCAAGGGCTTCTTTTTCTGAAACGGAAGCCTTTCTCCACATCTCCTCTAATAGTAGCGAAGACACCACATCATCCATTTTGAAGGTGACTAAAGTGCTTCTGAGAGCCATCACAAGATGGTCCCATGAATCTAGTAAAGAGCACAAAAGTGTGTAGCAACGATCCTCCTCCTCTAACTTGACACCCAGCTGATGTCAATTGTGCAGCCAGCAGATTAAATGCATTTAAATGATCCGTTAAGGATCCACCTTCCTCCATTCGTAGAGAGTACAACTTCTTCCTCAGGAACAAGTTGTTCACCAGAGATTTGGCCTGATACATGGCCGCAAGTCTTTCCCACAAATTATTTGCAGTTTTCTCATCTAGAACATTCAGAAGGACTGCATCGGTTAAATAGAGTCTTATGAGACCCTTAGCTTTATGGTCTTTGATATCCCAATCTGCTTGAGCTATAGTTGTTGGTCTTGTAGCATTTGAAGTCACTTCCCATAGGTCACGATCTTCCAACATGTCTTCCATCTTGAGCTTCCACAACTCGAAATTAGTGCCATTAAATTTTTCCACCTCCATTCTTCCATATGATGAAATTTCCATCTCAATCTACAAATAAGATTCAGAATGCTCTACAAAAAACTCCCACTCAAACTTGAGATCAGCTCAAAAAACCCTACCCAACAACTAGGATCAAAAGTTGATCAAGCTCTCATACCACATGTAAGGAAACTCAGGTGTGGAAATAGCTTCCTACGCTAATTTCTATATGAGAGTATTGTGCAAATTCTTATAAATTCTTACAATTTCAAATTCGTTAACTACTTTAACAAAGATATTGCAACCATATACAATGCATACAGAAAAATAGAGAATGACACAATGATATACCCTGGGGAAAACCTTTCGGTAAAAAACCCCAGCACTCCAAAACCTGCACAATGTATTATCTTCAACACAAAGATTACAATACACTTGCAATGCAAGTTCTTTCAGGAAATGAGAGACAAAGCCAACAAGACTTAAATTTTGTTATATATCTCCCATAGGAGCAGCATCATATATATAGACTCCTCTGGACCCAAAAATAGGCACAACCACCAAGACCCATGCACAGAGCCACATGTACATAGTTGTTACATGCAATCCCAAGAATAGGCATTCATCCCTAGAATAGACTATGACAGCTTGTCATAGAATTCGCCAAAAATAACGGTCACAAGAGAAGTGTAAGAGAATCTGTCATACCAACCTATTTTTGGCATATTCTCTTACACACACCAACCACTTCTTCTTGGGCACCCAAATAGGCCCTAGTCATAAGATGCTCTTACCCCTGTCATAGCACATTCCTTAAATAGTTCTTACGTGTCATAGGAATCTGTCATGACCGTTTCAGTCATGATATCCTTACACACAAGATGCTGACACATCAAGTGGAGTGACAGATCAACATGGCAACTAAACATGTACACTCACACTTAATTACATTATTTGCAAAAATACATTTACAAAACAAATAATAAGAATAGGAATTATCCAAGGTTGAGACACCTTATTCTTAACAATAAGGAACAAGGAATTTCGGTAAAGGAGAAGCAAGTATAGGCATCGAGCAAGGAAGAATTGAGAACCGAATCGAGAAGGGAAGATAGCTACCAAGTAAGAATAAAATGTGTTATCGAACATAGCAGGCCAACACAAGGAGAACCTTTAAGTACATTAAACCTGGACACCGAATAGAAAATGGTTTACTAATCTCAAGGAGATTCTATAACAAGACAATGGTGATTGAAATATGATGATTACAATGATTACGAGGTGAGATATGCCAATGAGAATAAATTATGAAATATGCATTGGAGGAGTAACCAATGTTAGCACAATTTGAAGAGATGATTTTAGAACACCTAGTACCACTTCTAGAATTGTATATAAATGGATCAGAGTATGAAGATTAGTGTGGTTGTGGTTTTTATGAATTTGAAGGGACATTGCATGTATGACCAGAGATTACTGAGAAGGTGATGAGCAATGAAGCCACCGAGTAAGAGAGCAGTAAAGAATAGATAGAGATTGTGATTCAGAAGTGAATCTACCAAGTACTGAATTGTTATTGTGAAAGGTACACAGTATGAGTTAATGAGTTATTGAGCATAAAGAGTCTGATATGTATATGTTTGATGCAAGTTTAACAGACAAGTTAGTATTACTAATTAAAGAGTAATCATAATTGTAAAGTCTCTTAACCGAGAAGATCCTAGCAGAACTTATTTTGTAAATCCTTTAACCAGGTGTAGTTTTTAGATTAGAATTGTAGAATCCTTTCACAAGGTAGACTTAATAGTGTAAAGACTCAGATTAATCAGGTTAATACGCTTAACAGGGTAAGCTATCAAAAATAGCTAAACATTGTATCTCTAATCGAGAAAACTATATTCTATAGTAGTGAAATCTTGTGGGTGTCACTCCCACCACAGTTTTTATCCTATAACAAGGATTTATGCGATACCAAAATATTTGTGTTTTATATGTTTTATGAGATGCATGCAAAATCTATGGATTTAGTAAATGATTAAGTAGGAAAGGTTAATAAATTTAAAAATATTTTGGAGTACTGATTCACCCCTCCCCTCTTAGCGCTCACCTTTGCATACTTTGTCCAAGAGATAACACACCCTAAGTTCATAGATCTCAAAACCTATCTCATAGATCATTATGAATCGTAAAATCAAAATCTAGTTTCAAAGTATCACAGGAACATACATAATCAATTTCCATCATGATAAAATCAAAGCTTCCATAAAGTTGGGTTATAACAAAATTGAATGAAACATAAGTATGCAAGGCAAACAAACATAGCACCTTAACCCTTACCCCGCCTCTAGTAGAAATCCTAAAAGGATGACATGAAAAGATTTCCTCCTAACCCATATAAGAAGAAGGAAAAACATTTATAAGGATTTAATAATAATAATAAACTAATTTGTAAAGTACCATTACACAAATTAATTTATTAAAATAATGACTAACAAAACTATAATTGTATCCTTTGGGGATTCTTTGTCCTTGATTGCATCATTTTTCATTCAATGTATCCCACTTGTAATAAATTTAAGACCTTGAAGAATAGTTATGGACTTGGCCATAGGCCTAGAGTGCTTGCAATCAATTTATAATATTTATTTGCTTTACCAACAATATTTTCTCGTACATAACTACTCTATTCAAGAGTTGACCTTATGCTTTTATTCATTGTCAATTAATAAACTTCATTTAGATGTTACGCTTTTATTTTTTAAATCAAGAAATAACAGTATCTTTAAGATAGATGATAGTGTTGGCTATTTTTCTCTTAGTGAGAAATTTCATGTTCTTACATCTCCTTACATTTATATCCAAATATAGGTCAAGAATTTCCTTACATTTATATCAAAATATAGGTCAAGAAGATGGACTTAGAGTTTTAGCACAATTTGCATCATTAATTATATTCTCCTAAACATCTCACCTTAGATCTTGAAACCACTTTTTCCTCAACGAAGGATTTTATCATATCAATATAATCATTTCTCACCTCTTTCTTGTGATCATTTCTCACCTCTTCCTTCACAAGAAAGAGGTTGAACACCCTTATAACATGACAAGATTAACAGGCCTAGATATCACTTATCCAAAATAGTGTTAACACTATTGTGTCACTACTACATGTTAAGAGTGCTTGTGCTTCGTGATATTGAGACTCTCAAAATGAATCGATAGAAATTAAATCCTCCCTAATATAAACCACCTTTTGAGTAGGCTAAACCCTACCTTCAGAAAATGTCTATTTCATCCTCCCTTTATTGCACCGTGTATGATTAATGAAACTGATTCTTTATCTTAAAAAAATTGAACATTCTCTTACTCAATTTTTTACAACAATAAAATTCTTTCTTTCACTAATAGAGATTGACATCAAAATTCAAAAGTTTCCAGCTATTTATTCCTAGTGTGCGTTCTTTGTCTACAACAAATTGATGAATATATTTACTCCAAAAATTAACAACTTGAATATATTTACTCCAATTTTCGCCAGCAGCGATTCTATTTTTAATAATAGAGAATGATATTTACTGATATGTATGGCTAATAAGGAGAAAGTTCACCATTGTAACTACTAGAAATAAGCCCATGTGTAATTAGAAGCACAGATTTCCATTGATAGCACAGGAACAATACATATTTAACCACTAATCTTTGTGCACTATAGAGAAAGGAAGATAAAATTTATTTGCTTATTGTCTAAGGAGAGAAGAGGCAATTAAACTAAAGAATTTCCACCATGTCAGGAAATGAACAAGATCATGGACGCGCAACTGAATCAGGGATTTTTCTTTTGTGGGCAACATCTGTTGTCTGGTAACACTCCGTGACAGGTCGCTCCTGAAGGACATGATGACCCAGTCTTATCCACGCTTGCAATCAGCTTGGCACGGTAATTCTTACTTGCAATATGTGTGTACTCATTCTGCCTCCCACAGACACTGACAATACAAATAGCACAGACGATGAAAAAAAACTGTTATCGATTTCTTAAGCGCTGAGCTGCCCATTGTATTCGCAGATCACCCGTTGGAAGAGAAACCCAAATATGTACTGTAAATGATTCAATCAATCTCTTTGAGCCTCTCAACGGCTACCTTATGTCGCAACTTACAGAAATGTACTGTAACGAATCAATCAATACCTTTCAGCTTCATAATTGATACCTTAATGCAACGACGCTTATATAGAATATAACGGCTACCTACTTTCTTCGAAAATTACAGCTACGCGGTTGTCTACGCGGCCGTAGATAACGTAGTTGAATGTACCTACTTCGAATTTCAGAGAAGTGTCAAAGTAACTTCTTGAGAATTTTGTTATATAACGACTTCTTTCAATGTAACTTGAGGAACAAGATAAGTCCATTTGTGCTTATCGTCAAACGGTAACTTCATCGTAGCTTCAAAAGACGGTTCGTCGAGATCCGACGTAAATGTTATTTAAGACTTTCTCTGCACTTTACGCATCAACGATCGTTCAGGTTGTCGACAATGAAGTTTCTGTCGACAAACGTAATTACATGAGAGGTGCTCACAAGAAGGTCAAACACGTTTATCTTGTTAAATTCATGACAATATTATCGTGGCAAATGTGTTAAATTGTAGGCAACCATTCGATACAATGGAGAGGTAAATGTTGTAATTTTGTTTTGAATATTTAAAAGAAGCAGCTAACAACCAATTCTATAGAGTTTAAGGGTAAATATACAGTGGTAGTTTTTATTTATTAGTAAAAGAAATTACATGTCATCAAGAATGATAATTGAATTCAATTAAATTTTAGATTTGAATTGATAAGTTTTATAAAAAAAATTATTTTCGATGATATAAAAGAATCTTTGAATACTAAGTTTATTGAAATGAAAAAATTATTTTATTGTTCATATTGTATATGCAAGTATAAAGACTTGGGTTTCATAGGTTCGGGTTAAGTTGAGCATATGTGAAGGACATTTTACATGTTGTAAATGTTTGAGTTGTCCGAAGAGGCATTTTAGTGGCTATAATTGATTCTCAAGATGGTGATTGAGATACTTTGACATAGTATCTCTCTTTTTTTAACCACTTAAGATTTATCTAGGGAAAGCTTAGTGTCTTGTGTTCAATCTTTTGCATGTTCTTAGTCTTAAATGTTTCCATCTTGTGAGAGATCAAATATGTTTATATTTTTAAAATTCAATCTCATTTGAATGTTGCATACTTAGTCTTGAGGGTTGCAATTGTAAATTGACATAGGAATCTCCCAATGGTGATCACGAGTAGCCGCATCTTATCCTGCTTGTAAGAAAATTAAGACCTTGAAGAATGTATATGGACTTGGTTGTAGGTCTTGAGTGCTTGGAGCTACTTTTACAATATTTTTTTGTCCTTTCACTCCCAAATTTTGTTCCTACAAAACTACTTTATTAAAGTATACGGCCTTTGTTCATTGTTAAATAATGGAACATCTTAACACTTTTTTTAGTGGCAAATTTTTGCCTATTGGAAACTTGTGTTGGAACAACGAATTGAAAATTGGCAAATTGTTTGGTACTATTGGTTGACCCAATTGCCTAATTTTTACACATTGTGGGCCCAATGTCCATTAATTTATCACCTTTTTGTCGAAACGGTCATATGTAGTTCATTCTTTTTCGTCACCAACTCCTCCATAATTCCAATATTTGTTAGTAATATTTTTGTCCCAAAACTTTAGATGCATACAAGAATCCACTAACGAATTTGCCAATATGTGATACACAGTTTATTATTTTCAAGGGCTCATTTCACCAAAAACACTATTTGATTTGTTCATTAGGTCAGACACAATTCATTCGTCGAATAATTATTGAACAAAAATCGTAGGTTCGTAATCGCCTTGAATATATTATCATGGAAAATGTGTTAAATTGTAGGCAAACATTCGCTACAATGGAGAGGTAAATGTTGTAATTTTGTTTGGAATATTTAAAAGAAGTAGCTCACAACCAATTCTTTAGAGTGTAAGGGTAAATATACAATGGTAGTTTTTTAAATTAGTAAAAGAAATTACATGTCCACAAGAATGATAATTGAATTTAATTAAATTTTGGATTTTAATTGATAAGTTTTATGACTTTTTTCTAATTTTAATGATACAAAAGAATCTTCGAATATTAAGTTTATTGAAGTGAAAAAATTTATTTTATTGTTCATATTGTATATGCAAGTATAAAGACTTGGGTTTCATAGGTTAATGTTAAGAGCATATGTGAAGGACTATTTACATATTTTAAATGTTTGAGTTGTTCCAAGTGGCATTTTAGTGGTTATAATTGATTCTCAAGATGGTGATTGAGATACTTTGACATAGTATCACTCTTTTTTGAGCCACTTAAGATTTATCAAGGGAAAGCTTAGTGTCTTGTGTTCAATCTTTTGCATGTTCTTAGTCTTAAATGTTTCCATCTTGTGAGAGATCAGATATATTTATTTTTAAAAAAATTCAATCTCATTTGAATGTTACATACTTAGTCTTGAGAGTTGCAATTGTAAGTTGACATAGGAATCTCTCAATGGTGATCACAAGTAGCATACTCGTCTTATCCTACTTGCAACAAAATTAAGACCTTGAAGAATGTATATGGACTTGGTTGTAGGTCTTGAGTGCTTGGAGTAACTTTTACAACATATTTTTTTCCTTTCACTCCCAGATTTTTTTCCTACAAAACTACTCTATTAAAGTATATGGCCTTTGTTCATTGTTAAATAATGGAACATCTCAACGCTTTTTTTAGTGGCAAATTTTTGCCTATTGGAAACTTGTGTTGGAACAATGAATTGAAAATTGGCAAATTGTTTGGTACTATTGGTTGACCCAATTGCCTAATTTTCACACATTGTGGGCCCAATGTCCATTAATCTATCACCTTTTTGAAATGGTCATATGTAGTTCGTGCTTTTTCATCACCAACTCCTACATAATTCTAATATTTGTTACTAATATTTTTGTCCAAAATTTTGGATGCATACAAGAATCCACTAACAAATTTGCCTATATGTGATATACAATTTATTATTTTCAAGGGCTCATTTCACTAAAAACATTAATTGATTTGTTCATT